>JAHWFP010113776.1:0-93135 GCA_023313725.1 Lithobius niger
AAAAAAAAACAACTACTGTACGTACATCTCTGTGGAGAGCACCAAACATTATCAATCGGGTATCCTCGCCATTAAAAATGAGGGATTTAATGTGTTTGTTTTCTACTCTTCAAGCAAAGAAGCTTAAAACGTAAAAGTGGGCGAATCCTTAGAATTCGGATGATCACTTGTTTCATTGGCCGAAGCGGCGAAAACAACATTACTGTACTCAACCCACACATTTGAATTTGGTTGCTTATTTGTTTGTTTGTTTGTTGCCTTTGTCTAACGCTCCAGCTTCCACAAAAATCATCGCATAAACTTGGGTTTTGATTTGGAGGTAAATCTCCACCTCAGATTCTTTGTAGTTTTAACTCTCTGAGGCCTACGAGCCGATAATTCAGCTCATTATAGAATTTGAATATACTTGAAATATTTGCATCTAAATTATAGAAATCTATTTTTGGATAAAAAGGTTATAGTGCTCATAGGGTTAAGTGTTAAGACAAAAATCCTTGAAAACCCAACTTCTAAAAAACAATAACTTAGAAGTCTTAAAAGTTACATTACAGCAGGCAAGCTCTGCCATTCATTAGTTGCTATCCCCCTGTTACGATCTCCCTTCCAGAATGTAATAACATTTATTGACAAAAACAACAACGTTTGTGATGCGAAAAAGTACTGTAATCACAAATTCAAATTGAACATTCGCATATCTGTACAAGGTGATACGATGTGTTTTTTCTGGTATGTACAATTTGTTTCATTAAAGTACAAGACCAAAGCAGTTACTCCTCTCTTCCCCCACGTTTGATCCCCCCCCCCCCCATAAGAAAATTACCTCTCCCTCTGATAAGTTGTGCGACCCAATACTGTATTATGAAGTACTGAAATACCAGGATATGGCACATATCCTGAGTTTGGAATGGAAACGGTGAATCATTACGAGGTATTTAAGAACTGTTTACCCCAAACCTGTGGGGGGGTTGTAACTAAAGACTGGTGCATTTCCGGACCCATGTTTATAGGACTTTTTCTTCTTATCTTTGATTACACAGCGGACCCTCAAAATATTTGACACCAATTTCCGAACACCCTGTATACATCGAGAATTGGTGTAATCAGAAAAAGTATGACGCAAGCATTTGTGAAACAAGGAAGTAGCATAATTTGTTCCTTGTTTCACAAATGCTTGCGTCATACTATTTCTGATTACACCAATTCTCGATGTATATGATAATGCGCGCGAAGCGCGCCCCTGCGGACTGTAAATCCGGCCACAAATATCACCGTATGCCTAGGAAAGAGATAATTTTCGTTTAGTAACGTTCTGGTTGAAATCAGGTTTTCTAGTTGCGGAATCATCGCGTAGAATAGCTGCCGCTTCTAGCTTGTTGTGCGTAGCGTTTTAGCGTGTTTTAATAATTTTTTTTAAATAAAAAACGTTTGCACACGTTTTCGTTAAGATTTTTGGAACCCTAACGACGAAAGGAATCGATAGGTAGGTGAATTAAGTCAATAGTGTGAAAAGTAAGGTTTCCAAACAATTACCAATATTTCTTTACAGTGTGAAACATCGTCCGCAGGGGCGCGCTTCGCGCGGACTATTATAAACATCGAGAATTTGTGTAATCAGAAATAGTATGACGCAAGCATTTGTGAAACAACCACGTGTCATAATTTGTTCCTTGTGTCGCAAATGCTTGCGTCATACTTTTTCTGATTAGACAAATTCTCGATGTATATAATAGTGCGCGCGAAGCGCGCCCCCGCGGACGGTATTTCATACTGGAAAAAAAGTTGTCCCGGGAAGGATATAATTTCCGTTTACTAATGTTCTGGTCGAAATCAGGTTTTCTTGTTGCGCTCCCATCGTCGCGCGTTATGGCAGCCTAACCACGGTATTCAATAGCGTTATAGCCACTATAATAGCGTTGTAACGTGTTTTAAAACTTATTTTATAAAAGAAAAAGGCGTCTGCACAAGTTTTCGTTATGATTATGTGAACCACAACGACGAAAGGAATCGAAAGGTAGTTGAATTATGTCGATAGCTTGAAAAGGCGCTGTTCTATATAATTACCCACCAAGTGGTAAACTGTGTAATTATTCGCAGAGAAGTCACCAGGTATTATGCAGCCAGGCTAGAGGTGTACTAATGTCGGTATCGGAAATAGGAAAATGTCCTTGTTTTAGCTGCATCAGGTGTTTTGGAATCCACAATTTTACTATATTATTTTAACTTATGACAGATGGGCCTATAGTTAAGTTCTGGACACAAAATTGTTGGGAACCACTTCCACAGCGGCTCCAAGCGCGACCACCATCGATCTGTATACGTTGGTTGTACTATCTCCGTTGGTGTAAAGGGTAAATTAAGGTCGCTGTTTCTCGAAAATAAGGTCAGTTTTTTTTCCAAATTTACCTAACCTAACCTAAACTAACCACATAACACCAGAAACCACAATCAAAATCTTAAACCTTTCTAAACTTCACGCGCCGGAATCTAGATAGGCCGGCCATCTTGCTCGGAGCTTCTGCGGTAGTAGACCCGCCTAACTAAACTTAATTTTACTTTAAATAGCTGACCACTAGATATTGTAATCGAATGCTGGGCCGATGTTTTTTCAGCAGTAATATCAGAACTCGGAAACAGCTTTTGTGTGCACCATTCGTCATTGGTGCACCTGTATTAAAAAACAATAAAAATTTCCTTTATATTTTTCTGCAGGTGTAGAATAAAATTTCCTTATTTATGTAGCCTATACAAAGTTTTATTTGAAACGAGTTTTATTTCTTACTTTTGCAGGTATTACGTTGTCGGCATTATGGCTGCGGCTTTCCAAGCGTCCAAGATTTCCTTTTGCTATTGATGATGATGTGAAACCATTTATTTGGGAAACACTCGGCATGCATAAGGATCTGTCATTTTTTTTGCTGCCAGAAGAGCGTCTGCCATTGGTTATTTTCAATCGTTACAGCCATATTGATATGGAAATAGGAATCATTGCAGAACCGGTAATCACCTACTTTCATAATAATTTAAAAAAAAAATTAAATTCTACTTTGGTGTGTTCAATGAAACAACTGCTAATACGCTTGTGAGACTAGAACAGAACTTTTATTGCATGATTGTAAATGAACTATCCAAAAAGCTTTACCAATTGCAAGCACGTACAGTACAGTAATAGTTGCCTTGCTTCTTTCTGTGATGCTAGTTTTTTTTCTCTTTTTGTCATTATCATTGCTGGCTGGATTTATTTTGCAACCGCTGTACATAAGTCATACATGTTTGCTAATGGACATTTTTGTTTGTTGCTGCAGGAGGTCATTCCTGAAGACATTTACCCTATCATGTATATCAAAGACAGTAATGTTCAGGGTTCGTGTGCCACGTATAAGACCCGCACCAACATCACTGATGAAATCAGAGATAACAGTGGAAAAAACTTACTGGCGTTTGAAGATGCAGTTAGTAGGTAATGTTAAAAAATTATTTTGAAGACTGTTATAATTATCCCACTAGGATAGGCAGAAGATGGGGGAAAAAAGTATAACTGTTGTCATGCAAAAATGTATACATTTATTTGACTTGTGTTGTTTGTTTGTTTTAGCCAATACCAAAGCGCTGAAACACTAAACGAGCAGTCAAATCCATAAAACAGATTCAATATCAGCAACCAGTTGTATATTATGTTTAAGTTAAAACACTAGTTCGTCAAAAATTCCTGATGCATTTATTAGCTAGGCAACAAGTTTCAGAGATGTCTTCGGAGTAAAAACCCTTTTTACTTTTCAGATTTTTCTTTAAACTTCTAAACAAAAACAGCTATCAATGGAAGGTGGGGGGTGAAGAAAATGGGTTAGTCCTTGAAAAATGTCACACGAGACTCACAAAAATGCACACTTTCACAACGAAGATAGTCTACTAACTGCAAATTTTCAACTACTAACTGTAGTCGTCATCAGGCACCTTAAAGGTAAGTTTGAACTCTGTTTACATTTCGTTTTTCAGTCCAATACACGGTTCGAATTCGAAACTGCCGCTGTCTGCTATATTCAGTCGATTGGTTCACCCTTGCCCACTGTATCACTCGGGCCGTTCTTTACACGCAATCTTCCATTCAACTTCGAGCTTCCCTCGCAAGTCTTTCCCAATCAGGTTTGGAATATTAGAAAATGATGGACCTTGCACATTCATAAGCGGGATCTGCCTGTTTTCGTGCATCTTAATCGCAATGGATTCAAGGCATCTTAAATGGTTGTCCCATTTCGAGTTTGATTTAATCAGTGTCACCGATTTACCCCACTCAACATCATGCTGCCTTTCCGTGCAATGGACTGCAATGCCGTTATCGATAGCATTATTTCTAACATTCCCCATATGTTGGCTGAGCCTCGTTCGTTAGGGATCGACCGATACAGAAAAATACCGATCCGATACCGATTTTCCCCTCACACGCCGATCCGATACACCAATACAGATATACCGATACCGATTTTAAAAAAAAAGTCAATGGGTCAGAAAGTCAAACGCATACTTCATTATTATGCAAGAAAATTAAATTTCTAATTTTTTTTTCTCAGTGGTGGCAGATCCGTAAATGTACCTTCGACTGAAAAAAAAAAAACCCGGAGTACACTGCAGATAGGCCTAATCCCAAGAAGCCCTGCCCTGATTCTGGCAATGCACACACGTTGAGTTCACTAAGCTGCTGTGCAGATGACGTCATGGGATACAAGTGATGCTATGCAGGAAAGGTTTCTCACAAGCTAGGTGGTGTAGCCAGCGTGCACGGAAGTTGGTCGTATCGGCTAAAATATCGGTAAATAAACACCGATACAGATCCGATTCCGATACACAATAAATACCGATAATATCTGTAAATACCGATACCGATTTTTATATCGGTCTATCTCTATCGTTCGTATTCCTTGTCTAGTCTCGCCAATGTACACGGCATTACAGTCCTTGCACGGTACTGTATACACTCCTTCTCTGGTGTTTTGTACTCGTGCTAGTTCTTGCTCATCCCTGGCTTTTTGGGTCACCTTCGGTCGCAACATTCATTCTCATGGTGTTGGCCCTTCCTTTGTATCTTCTTGCCCAGTCCTTCTTCGTTCTTAATAAATGCTCTGAAGCCATTCTTTCTAAGTTCTTGCTGAATTGGGCAACTAACTCCCTCAAGGTAGGTGAGTGTCACTCTTGGTTTTAAATTCAAGGTTAGATCACTCGTGGTTACACTTTTACTTCTCTCTCTCTTCCCTGCCTTTGCTACAGCTTTCGGTTTCTTCATAAGTCCATTAATCATTCCACCCGGGTACCCTAAGCTCAAGAATTTACTTTTGGCCTCCTCAAGATGTGGGTTGGCAAGATGCTCACTGCTCGAGTTTGTGGCCAGCCGAACAAACTCATTGAGGGCAATGGCCTTTAGTTGTACTTTTGGGTGGCCTGAACGGTAGGGGATGCCTCTCATAGTAGCCATTGATTTCTTGTGTGGTTCATATGACACTCGGCCTCCCTCCAGTCTGCACACCTTGACATCAAGAAAAGGCAAGGCGCCATCCTTTCTTCCTCCATGGTGACTTCAATCCCCGGCCTCCAGTTGTTAACCTTCGTTAGTACCTCATTAAGCTTATTCTTCTTCAGCACAGCATACGTGTCGTCCACGAACCTCTTCCAAATTCTCACGCTAAGCCCCGACTTCAGCACCATTTCATCCAGATGTTGGAGAACCATCTCAGCGATTATTGGCGAGCTAGAGTAGCCCATTGGGGCTCCTCCAACTTGCCAACAGGACTTTCAACAATGCTCTGTCTTTCTCATACTCCTCCCTTGCTACTTTCCACCTCCTTCGTGATAATGCCAGCATTTCCAAAATCATTCGGTGTCCAAGGCTTGGGAATAGTTTGACAATGTCGAAGGAAACCATAGTTTCTTCATCACCAAGTTTTAGGTCTTTGAGTTCTACAAGCAGATCACTAGTTTTGCTCAATCTGCTGCTTCCATTCACATACTTCTTTAGCCTCTCAGCGACCACCCAGTCAAGATTTTGCGCCATTCCGCCCTTAGCTGATGTAATAATGCGAAGGGGGGCTCCCTCTTTATGCGTCTTGACTTGGGCAAAGATGTGAAAGTGTGCGTTTTTGTGAGTCTCGTGTGACATTTTTCAATCGTTGTAGTGTTTCACAGTAAGATGAATAACGGGGTTAGCCCTTAAAAAAGTTGGTGTGGGTGACTTCAAATCGGTATATCAAAACGTGCAAATCCATTGACCGAAAGTCAGAATATAGTTAAACATCACTGTAATGTTACTCGTTTGTAGCATTGCAAATCTGATAGAATGGTTAAAATTGCTTGTGTTATCCCCTTTTCATATCTACACCCGTTGAAACATTAAACCGATTATTAAATTGCGGTTTGTAGACACCGGCTTGAAAAGTTCCCCGTTGGACAAACTGGAATGAATGAGTCATTGGTCAGGAATATCAAACAGCTGTGGGAAGCTTAGGCTAACCAATTACTTCTGTGGAGTTAAGGGAGGGAATGTTGGTGATTGAGAAGACGGATTATTGGGGAAGGAGGGGGCGGTTGAAAGGGAGTAGTAGAAATGAGTCGTGACTTACTATCATCAGAAACGCAAACCAAAGTCAGTGTAAAATTCAGGTGGGAATTTAGCACATTGGACGAATTTTCGGTGAGAACTGTCATCTTCTTCAGGCCTCTCTAAACATTTCCCATCATGGAATAATTTCGTGAACTCGGTAGTGTTTAGAGAGGTCTGAAGAAGGTGACAGTTCTCACCGAAAATTCGCCCAATGTGCAAAATTCCCACCTGAATTTTAAACTGACTTTTGGTTTGCGTTTCTGATGATTGATAGTAAGTACTATGAAAAACCAAAGTAGACGAACACCCGATATTTTTAAAATAAGTCAGTGCTGTCAGTCCCTGCATTTCCACACATCATCCGGTCGTGTTGAGTGCAACTGCATTGCTCGAAACTAAAAACCAGTCACCGATATCCTATTCACATCGATCACTGTAAAATCAGCCAAGATCAGTTTGACTTGTTTATTTTGGTGCAGCCTTATTAGCTACACTAATTTGATGACTTCTTTTTCAAGTAATTAATCTCATCAACCTATTACCGTTCAATAGTGGGTTGTAGTTTAAAGAAAATGTCAATTTCACAGCCCTGTGATTTGGAACCATATTCAGTAATTGCTCGGCAGGGGTGCATATGGCCTTGGATGGCTTATCTAGCTAATTGTGTCTGCGTTAGTTTAGTTGGTTCTGCTTTAGACTGGCCTGTTAATGTAAATCGTTTATTAAATGCCCACGGCCATGTGCAGTTAATTTGGCAAACCGGGGGGGGGGGGGGGGGTTTGTATTAAATAAAGCGTAATACAGTTTCTAGCCTTATTTCTGTCCAGGGAGGGTGTTTACTCCATCGCAAAAACAAAATGTGATTACGTGATCTGGAGTAAATCTATCATTAACACAATACCTTTATTACCATTTATTTTCGAATATAGTTAATTAGCTCGTCACTCTTCCATATTCCAACATAATTTAACCCCTTTAGTGCCTGAACTTGCGGTGCGGAGGGGTCCTAATAAGAAGCGTTCTAATGCAATGCACAGAGCACACAGTAACAAACAACACACAAGAGAGGTCTATAGCAGCTCAAAGATCGGCATTGCTATTCGATCTCACAAATTTGTTGGCTTGGAGACCAAGGCCCTGGCCACTCTTTAGTGCTTTGCTCACTTCTCTGTGGTTCCTAGGGAAGGAGTATATGTCCACATCCCTGGAGGTGTTGAAACTAATTTTGGTTTTGGTAAAGTTTAGCAATCTGTGTATGTTGATGGTGTTGGTGTTGCAGGCTTTGCATTGTTTTCTGTGGTTTAGTTGTGTTGTTGCTGATTATTAATGGTTATGTTGAGTCAGGTTAGATTTGTTTAGGTTTAGGATGATTTTTAGGCAACGTTAGATCGCTATCATTTCCATTACCATCATTTCTAACCATGCAAACCTTCATAGCTGCAGGATTGGAGGTGATCGCATGCGTAAACTGTTGCAAAAGCATTCAAGTTCGTTCCAGAGAGATTGATCACTCCTTTTCCTTTCAGGAGAGAGAGATACCTTATTTTCCTCCCAGAAGAGAGTGATAGCGCATCTTCCATTCAGGAGTGAGTGAACCATGCGTCTTGACGCTCTTCTGGAAAATGGCAGCGCAAACTCACAGGAGTTCCTGATCATGAATCCCGTTGGATAAAAAGTTGACTTCATTACATGTATGAAGTTTTTAGCTAATTTTCTAGCAGAAAATTGAGATTTAAGGGGAGTGCCAGGGTTCTTACACCGCTTTGAATTCCTTGAAAGGCCTTTAATTAAAAAACAAAAAATTCCAAGACCTGAAAACCCTTGAAAATTGGATTTTTTTTTATCAGTGCCTTGAAATGGCCTTGAATTTGGTTAACGTAACTATAAACTTTGGTATAACATTTATAAATAAATAAAAATAGTTTGTCAGCAAAATCCATTTCTTCTGTTAACGATGCTCCCTTGGATTAGACTGGAGACAGAAAGAGAGAGGTGTCCTGCAGTGCAGGGAAGTCATGCTAGAAAGCATAGCTGTGCAAGTGCTGCTTCATGTTATTTGCTGCTGTATTTCTCTTACCGCTTTGTCGGTGAGAGAGAGGACACAATTGTTCATGCAAAAAGTCAAACGCTTTTTACCAAAATATCCAGTTCTACTAAACAATTTTGGTGAAAGCATATCTTTTGAGTTTTTGCATAAACGTGAGTCTGTCAGCATTTACAATAATTGTTCACATTTGTTTACTATGGATTAGCTGCCTACTGCAAATGTTATGTAATTGCTGGAGTATAAACGGTAATTTCGCTAATTCACTGTGTAAAGGGCCTTGAAATTGACTAAATTTCCTTGTAAGGCTTTGAAGTTGGTTTCGTCTGTTTTGTATAAACCCTGGAGTGCATTAACTCGGCTACTTCATGATTTGGGCTGTAAAGTGGTTTGCGGGTGGGGGTGGTCCCACCTTAGCTTCATCAGGGCATTTAATAAATGATTTACAGTAATTGTGCTTTATTTATGCTTGTTTTTGCTATTCCCACCCAGAACGGAATATGTGTGGTCATCAGCATTTCAAGAGAATCTAGTTGCGAGTGGTACTCATATTTTAGATAACATATCACATGTTCCTGCCCAGTGGCAGTTCAGAATAGGGCGTTTAAGATAGCATAACAAAATGTGTTTTTATCAGGAGAGCAGTGGCGGATTTAAGGAAATAGCATTGGGATGGCAGGAAATAGCAAAATTCTGAGGACCTTTTTTTTTTTAGCCAGCTGAAACCCAACAACGTTCTTTGTTATTAGTTCTATTTTACTACTGATGATTGGGGAATGAAGGCCTCTTTTTACCATGAAGGCCCTTTTATGTCGAAGGCCCTGTGCCCCCCCCCCCCCCCCCCCGCTAAATCCGCCCCTGCAGGAGAGGCATAAAAGAGAGTCCCTAAGAACGAATGCCGTCATTGTCTATGTCGCGACTACCACAAGTTCCAGCATTTGTTCAGGGTGGCGATTCCATGCATTAGTAGTCGTAATTGCGGTCACAGATAACCTGTGTTAAAATTACACTGTATAGGTTTTTACACAATAAATACATGCGAAAAAGCTCACTCTTGTTTGATTGTTCCAACCAACTCCCCTCTGGCAAGCAGCAGCAGCTTTGAACCTACCTTGAAGCGAGGAACAAGTTTTGTTTGTTCAAGCCAAGGTTGATTAGGGTGGAAATTCTGTGGCTGGCCTCTCACTCCATACCAGTTCTCATGCAGGCACAGAAAGTTGACTCCTCTTAGCGTTGCTTTACTAGATTGTGGTGACGTTGAATGAACTGGCCATAGCCTGGATGCAAGGCCTGCAGCTCCATTCCCAGATGGACGTGTATGCACTTATAAGCTTCTGCTTTTGTTGTGTACTTAGATCATTGTCATTCACGGTTGTTGTTGCTTTTTTTTAGATGGGGAGAGAAATTGGTGTTAGTTGCATCTCAAGCAAAGCGAACTGAAGCGTTGGTTGGTAAAGACTTTGATCCCACTTTAGAATTTACCGAGCTGCAGTATGTTATGTTAGAGCGAATTGGCAGGTAAGCAGTAGTGGTGTTAAAAAGTGAGAGTTTGAAGATACCGTACAACGTTAAAGACTGCTGTTTAATTAACTTGTGCTTCAGATCTCGTTATCACGGAGAAGTAACCCAAGGTAAGGCCAGTCTCGTGGTCCTTGGTGTACCTCCCAAAACACTTCACTACCAGCGCAAACGACTATTGGCCAAACACTTGATCACAAAACAGGTTGGTTAAAACTCTGTAACTAAGGCTGTGAAAAGAAATAAGTTTGTTTCTCGGGTATTTTCATTCAAAAAGTAACCAGGCCACCAGGCTTTTTATTTTATTTTTTATTTTATTGGAAGTAACTCAAGTCTTACTTTCAACTGCTCAAAACACTTGCATTTTAATTTTACGGAAAAACTTGCAAAACACTCAATTTTACGGAGCTGAAAGTGGTTAATTTAGGCTAAATAATACTTATTTTCAGCTTACTGAATTGCTTTTCCTTGTAACGGTAATAAATTTAGCTTGAACTTGCAAATAAAAAGCATCGATAAGGGGCAAATTTGACCACCAGGCAGGGCCTGAGAAACAACTAATTTTTTTTCGTAGCCTAACTGGTAGTTTATATATTACTGCCCGATTCTATGAGTTGAATTCTTGGGCACTTAAAGGGGGTGTTTATGATGCGGCTTTGTTTTATTCTGGGGTAGTTTAGCTTTAGCGGTGCGTCAGATTACACAAGAGACAATGGGAAGTCTACGGGACAAAATAATACACAGTGGCTCATTGGCGATCATAGTTCAATCACTGCCTATCATTGCTTCTTACTAAGTTATGCCGACTGGCTGACCAGTGTTGCTTTCTTTTGGACATATCGTGAATAGAGCCATCCTTTGTTTGGTGTTTGAAAATGTTAAGTTTTGCCTAAAAACTTCATCTTCCCAATAACAACAACTTACAAGTAAAAAGGAAGGGCAACACCCCAGTTGGCACCCCTTTTCTAACTTAATCTCCCACTCATGTTCAGGCTTAAAACACACACTTACGACACCTCAATTCTCCATTGTATCTTCCTTAGTGGTTGTACCATCGGATTTAATGCCTTTTTACCACTGACTCGTGCCAAGGCCAGATTAAAACAATCCACTTGGACTCTTTCACCTTACTTCCATTTTGGCCCCACTTGCTATAGGCATGCTCCCTGCTTCCCTTGCCTTGATCGCCATTTATAAACATCTGTTCCAGCTCTTGCAGAAAATTTTGTTTAGTTGTGGATTATGTTGTCGCAGTGAGATTTGAAGGTGTTTATGTTATGAAGCTACTTCTAGTTCATCTTGGATGCAGTGGTTTCTGCAGATGAGGCAAGTTATGTTTATTAAACTTTTTTTTGTACCTGGCGTGTCGAGTTTGCTTACGGCTTTGGTTAGGCTTATTGGCCAAGTAAACTATGGCTCTGGTAATTTTTGCAACGTTTAGGTTGCTATGAGACTTGAAATCCATTATTCGGCTTATTGCTGTTGAATTAAGGCGGAGTTATGGTTAGGGTCCCATAATTAGGCATTGGGGTTAATGGTACTATGTGCCCATTTTTTTGTTGCTTTCGGGCCTGTGCCAACGACATCTCGATGGTTTGTTCCTCTTGCCTACAACTGTGCTGGAGCTGGTTCCATTTCAATATTCCCTTCAGGTTTATCTGGTGCTCCTCACAACTGCACCAATTTGATATCTCACATTGATTTCTGTACCGATGTCAATGCTCATCGAACTGCCATTGTTCATTTCTTGTAATTCCCCCATCTGAGATGTACTTTAGTCCATTCATTAAGATTCACCTATTCTTCCAGTTTTCTTCTTGTACCTTCTACATAACAGACGTCCACTACTCCCTTCTTGAGTCTCCGGCCCCGAATCTGTACACCTTATTGGCCAACATCATATCCTACCAGGAACTAACTCTTGCTCTAGCATCTGACTTGTTCCTTGAAGTACAGTAATGCCGTCCAACCTATTCTTCTAAAGTTTTAGACAGTGTTAAATTCTCCCTCCAGCCTGTGTAACGGTGATTCAGTAACGAGCCTTCCTACGTTTGATAATTCATCCCTCCTTAATCCACTAACATTGGTTGAATTTTCTTCATTGCTGTCCAGTTGAGTCTCTCTGTGCCTCCATTTCTTTTGGCGAAGCATGACTGCGTCTTGTGATGCTGGCTTCCATAGTGTTATAACTAATTCTGGAATTACCAGCTGCAGTACTCGTTGCGATTGCCAGAGCTTAGTTCCTGAACAGTGGTGTACTGGCAAAAAAAAAAGTCGAGGAGGTGTAGGTGGCAACTGGCAAACCTGGCCAGGAGAAGTGGGGGGCTGGAGGGGGGGGGGCGGGCGTTAAGGCTCCTAAATTCCTAAACAGAAATGCTTAAAATTTTTACGTCGCGATCAGTGGTGTTGCCGTATATTTATACGGGACAAATAGTATAATTTCTTATCATTACAATTCGTTTGTTGAAGTTAATAGTACTGTTAAAAATAAACGGACATTTCGTACTGACTATTGTTCAGGTCTCAATTGAACGCATGCGTTATTATTATTAACACATTTTTCGCAGCAATTAATTACAAATGTTTTGTAACAAGTAGTGTCGGCGAGGGCAACAAGTGGAAGAGGGGAACCAAATACATCTGCGCGGCGAACGGGTAGTTTGATTATTTTGTGGACAGCAACACAATTTCTGACTGATCACAGTCACCAAGGCAGGCAGCCAATATGATGTGTAACAATCTTGAATTGCTGAACGCTGATAGTGGCTCCAATAACAATACAGATGTTGCGGTTGCGGCGCTGAAAAAAAAATACGAACACGCCTTACCAGCGTGGCCCACCAGCAAAGAGTGAGAGAGCGGCCCTCTAGAAAAAAAATGAGGGACCGCCGCTCCTGCACGACACCACTGTTACTGAATCTTATCACCCGTCGCCTGGCATAGGGCTACTGACATCTATGTGGATGAGACACATAGCTTCACTGACTTGTGAACTTAATTCCTTTATAATTATGGCTTTGTAACTTGACCCAGCTGACATTGCTTCACAAAGAGAATCTGAATCACAAATAACCGTGCCTTAAAAAGACCCTTAACGAGGTGCTATTCTGCATCCTTCTCACTGCTTCACACATCATACGCACCAGACATTCGTGCCACAAAAAGAAATCATACTGCATAAAGTTGTTTCTCCATCTCCCACTTTTGTTTCAGGTATTATCTTCTCATCGCGTATATGTTTTTTTCCGTCATCTCTGCTCCGGCTCCATGTGTGTTCTTTTGTCTTATTTTCGTGATTTTATCCCAGGTACCTCCCCAATTAAAAAATTTGTTTTAGTGTCTGCATAACAACAGATATGCAAATAAACACGAAAATAAAAAAAGAAAAGAATGGACAACAAATGAATTAATTGTACAAATAAAACGGAAAAATGATTTATGGAACAAAATAAGAAAATCATCATTGATTGATACAGAATTAGTCAATATTTATAAAAAAAGAAAAGAATGATATAGAAAAAAAATTAAAGAATGTAAACAAAGATACTATAAAGAAAAGCTAGAAGGATTACAACAAAGCAAAACATCAGTATGGGAGGTAATAAACGAGCTTATCAAGAAAAAAAAGAAAAAACATTGATGAGAATATTACAAATACATTTAAAGAGGAAACTATCATAGAAACAACAAATAACTTCAATGTTTTTTCAAATAGGTGCCATAATTGAAAGACAGTTTTAAGGAAGAATATGAAATTTATATTAAAAAAAAGGATGTTATTATAAAGAAGTAAGGAAAAGAACAAACAAGATAAAACAAAATATTTTACAGAGAACAATGTTTATTGAATATGCAAGTGAAATAGGAGTAATAACACTTAATTAACGAATTAAAAAACACACGTGCAACAGGAATGATAAAATACAAACAGAACACATTAAAAAAACTAAAGAAAACACAGCAAAGGCGATTTGTAAATTAATAAATGTAATGATAGATCAAGAGATCTGGCCAGATATATTCAAAATTCAAGTAATAAGACCATTGTATAAAAAAAGAATGAAAACAATTACAGACCTATAGTTTTACTTTCGATAATAAACAAAATAATAGAACAATTCTTTTCAAAAAAAAATAAGAAACTTTCTAGAAAAAATAAAAGTATTAAACAGTAACCAATATGGATATACGACAAATAAAGGCACAATTGACCTTTTAATAGGACTAAACGACATAATAACTGGTGCACTAAATGATGGGAAATACATTGGAGTAGTTTTAGTAGACTTACAAAAGTCATTTGACACGTTTGACAAAAATATCTTATTAAATAAATGCAAAAAAATAGGACTAAGAGGAAAAATATATAATATAATAACAAGCTACTTAAACAATAGGAAAACAACAGTACAACTGAAGGGAATAAATTAATAAGTGATATAAATGATACAATATTTGGAGTCCGTCAAGGATCTGTATTAGGACCACTGTTATATTTAATTTATACAAATGATATAACCAACAACCTTGAAAACACAGATATATTATTATTTGCAGATGACACAATAGTAATTTCAATACGTTATAAATACTGTACAAAAGAATGATGTCAAATTTACAACAAGACTTTAACGTAGTAAATGACTGATTTGTTGAAAACGAGCTGTTTATAAGCAAGGAAAAAACAGTTCAGTTAGATATAACGGTACCAAAAATGAATAAAAACAAAAATATTTGGATAATTAAACACTATGGAAATTGTAAAAATCTAACTACAGATGGAATATGTGACAAACATAAATGTGATAAAAAATGTACCCAATTAGAAAAAAAAAAAAGAACTCTGCAAAATATCTAGGGATTGAAATCGACAAAAGTTGGAATTTCAAAGCACACATACTACAGTTAATAAAAAGAATAAGACAAGTGATGCCTAAAATGTATCAATTGCGTAACATATTAAACAAACAAAATAAAAAAAATCTTGTATGAAGCTTGGATAGGAAGCATCTTGAGGTATGGAATAGAACTATATGGATTTACATCAGACTATATATTAGAAAGATTGCAAAAAATACAAAATAAAGTAATCAAAGTACTATTTGGAAACTAAAAACAAACAAAAAGGACTGATGATTTATTTAAAGAAAATAAGATAATTGAAAATTGTGAAAATTAAAAACTATGTTATACTTACAAAAAATTACTACAAAAATCAATTTAAAGTTTATAACAAAGACAAGAAATCAACCCTTTGAGTGCTAAACCCGAGAAAATCTCGGGCCAAACACAAGCACGGGTTGAAGTATTAAAAACAGAGTCCTTACTACGCGCGAGATGGCCAACAATGCACGAATGACAACAATACTAGGTTCCCTTAACAAGCCGACTCTAGAGACGGCCGTGGCCGAGTTGGTAGAGGCGTGTGCCTCACGTTTAACAGCTCCTTCAGGTTGCTAGTTCGAGCCCCGTCCAGGTTACCCCTACTTTTTTGGAGATATAAAAAAAAACGCAGTTCTCAAAGGGTTAAGACATAATAAAGAAATGTTCCTACTGCCAAGATGGAACAATACATACGGTAAGAGAAATAGAACGTGGTATATACCGAAAATTAGGGATCGAACGAGTCCGGATATATCCGGATTCGGATAATGCGGTATCTGGAGAGATCCGTATCCGGCAATTATATTGAGCCGGATACCGGTTGCAACACAACCAAAACATTGTCGCCGTAAACATGTTGCTTGCTTCGGTAAAATAAATCGTAGTAAAATAACTAAGCGATCTACGGGTATAAAAAATTGCAGACGTAATAATTACAGTGTAAATTATTGCACAAAAATTTACTTGGGACAATCAATCGTATTAGGTTTTCGTAACTTTAAAAAAAAAAGTTGAAGTTCGGCTACGTAAATCCACTTTACGAAAATATTCACCTTCCGTTGCAGTACATGGGAGACCTTGAAATGATAACGTCCTCTGGGTATTCTTCCATTATAGCGTTGTTTACGGCTTCCGACGTCTTTTTTTAAAGTTTTTAATACCGTAGCAGTAGTTTAAAGTTGTTTTATTTCCTAATTTATATTCACTATCGTTGAAGGCACGTAATGCCGTTGTCTTCCTTCCCGTTTCTTACATTGGCCATGTGTTGTCCCATTTTTGTCTTGACTCCTTTTCTTGTCTCTCCTATATATATACGGCTTCACAGTCTCCGCATGGTATCTTGTAGACCCTTCACGAACATTCTTCCCTCCTCCCATCATTTCTTCATCCTTCAGTTTTTGTGTCTTCTTCAGCATTCTTCCTTCATTTTCCCTCTTCTTCCTCATCATTCCTTTCGCCAGTTTATTGATGTTATCCGTGTTTTTAAGGTAGGAAGTGAAGCCGCACTTGTCCAACACCCGCTTTATTGGTTCACTAACCCCTTCAAGATAATGTGAGAACCACTTTCGGCCCTCTTTATCCTTCCTCCTTCTGTGTTTCTCACTTATTCTTTTTCTCATTAACCACTTTTTTTCGCATTTCATTCAAAAGTCCGCCTCGGTACCCTAGTTTTAAAAACCTTTCTTTCGTCTCTTCCATGTGCCAATCTTTGGTCACTGTCACTCGAATTCCGTGCCACCCTTCTGAATTCATTCTTTGCAATCACCTTCAATTGTGCCTTTGGGTGCCCCGATCTATAATCAATCCCTCTTTCCTTCGACATTGGCTTCCTATACAGTTTGTATTCAATTCTTCCTTCGTCACTCCTCTTCAACATCACGTCCAAAAATGCCAGCTTCCCGTCCGCTTTTCTTCTTCCAGCTTGAACTCAATTCCTTCTTTCCAGGTATTAATCCTCTGCAAAATTCTTTCTAGCCTGTCATATAGACTGATTCTGGAAATGTTGGCAATGTCGAGACGGAGGTGGGAGGTTCCAAGGAAAGATTTTAAGAAAGATTGTGCGTTGCTGAAGGTTTTGCTGTCACACATCTATGTTGGCGGTAACATCTATTGGCAAACTAGAGGAGTGCCGATGGGCTACTCTAGTTCGCCAATAATGGTTGAGCTTGTAATGCAACATCTGGATGAAATGGAATTAAAATCAGGATTGAGTGTGAGGATCTGGAAACGGTTCATGGATGATGTGTTTTCAGTGATGAAGAGGAGGGACTGAGAAAGACTTTTGAAGAGGATTAATACCTGGAGAGAAGGAATTGAGTTCACACTGGAAGAAGAAAAGGACGGGAAGCTGGCATTTTTGGACGTGATGTTGAAGAGGAGTGACGAAGGAAGAATTGAATACGAACCGTATAGGAAGCCAATGTCGACGGAAAGAGGGATTGATTATAGATCGGGGCACCCGAAGGCACAATTGAAGGCGATTGGAAAGAATGAGTTCAGAAGGGTGGCAAGGAATTCGAGTGACGGAGTGACCGAACATTGGCACATGGAAGAGACAAAAGAAAGGTTTTTAAAACTAGGGTACCCAGGCGGACTTTTGAATGAAATGCGAAAGAAACTGGTTTGTGAGAAAAAGAATAAGAGAGAAACACAGAAGGAGTAAGGATAAAGAGGGCCGAAAGAGGTTCTCACACATCTTGAAGGGGTTAGTGAACCAATAAAGCGGGTGTTGGACAAGTGCGGCTTCACTACCTACCTTAAAAACACGGATGACATCAAAAAAACTGACAAAAGGAATGATGAGGAAGAAGAGGGAAAATGAAGGAAGAATGCTGAAGAAGACACAAAAACTGAAATATAAAGAAATGATGGGAGGAGGGAAGAATGTTCGTGAAGGCGTCTACTAGATACCATGCGGTGACTGTGATGCCGTACATATAGGAGAGACAAGAAAAGCAGTCAGGACAAGAATGGGGCAACACATGGCAAATGTAAGAAACGGGAAGGAAGACAACAGCATCACAGCTCACTGCATGGAGTCTAAGCATAGTATTGGATGGGAGAAAGCTGAGACGCTGTTGACTTCAAATTCTAAGAATGACAGGCATCTGAGATGCTTAGAATCAATAGCCATACGATTGCATGAAATTGGAGGCGAAACATTGATGAACATTCAAGGGCCTGCATTTCCCCTGGTTGGGAGGGACCTGAAACAATAGCTTGGCCGACAGTGGAAGCTTGATGAGCTAGTGAACGTGCTGGCCACAAAATACGGGAGGCTGCGAGGAGTGGAAATTAAACATTCGTAGCAGACGATGTTGGAGGTTAGAAATTCGTAGCCGACGATGTAGGTGTAAAGAGACCGATACTTTGTCAAAAGTGCCTGAGGAAGATGGCAGTTTGCCATTGAAAATTCACAAGACATTGAAGGCGTCTTCGTTGTGAAGTTTAATATTAATAAGCTCTCACCCACAATTTGATCAATTGGTAAAAAATTGTCCTAGGCCTGGGTGTCAACCATTCAGTTGAATGGAGCCCCAGACAAGCAGAAGTTTCTGCTCTTTTGCTTGTTGAAACCATGTTCGTTTCGCCCTTGTCATGTGAAGTTTAGCGGTAATATTCTCCATAATTCTCGGAATTGTGACTCAAATTTGACGAACTTTCACAGTAATATGACGAAGTTATTTTCATTAAGTTGCATACTTGGCTCTGCTAGAATTTTTTGAGTATCGCACATTCCTAGTGCTTTCTGATTTAATTAAAATTTTGATTTGGAAAATTTGCATTTCAGATATAACTTACTGTTTTGTACCTTCTGAAAAAACACAATTTCGTGACTTTCTGTCGTTTCGCTCTTATGATTTTTTGTGCACATGAGTTTTCTGTGTAGTCAAAAAAGTTTTAATATTTGTACTTGTTTTTTTTTCCCCATAGATTCATTACCAGCGCACTTCAAGTGGGCAGATGACCAGTGGCATGTTGCTGCATCTTGCACGCTTTTACGTAGAGAAACGTCCTAAGTGTTTGTTGATGCTAGAACAAATGTGCCACATTTTATCTAATAAGCCTGACAGAAAAGCTGCTCTTAACACCCTGAGAACCCAGCTGGTTAGTAGAGCTAAAACTTAATTATATATCGTAAAGGGGTGGTCTTATGAGCATTAATCCTGATTATTGTATGGTTTTACAGGGAATGAAAGAAAACAGCTTTAAAAAGATGTTCCATAAATACCGCAACTTTGTGACTGTTGTCAGCGTAAGTAGAAATGATTGAGGCCATGTTGTTGTTTTTTTTCGCTTGTGTTACGTAAATAATTTATTTATTTATTATTTATTTATGTATTTACCGTACACATGGTACAAACCTAGAATAAAAACAAAAACATAACTGACAACAGAATCTAAATATAAGGGATGAGGAGGAACATGAGAAAGGCAACCAAAGTCTTAAGGCAGGTAAATTAGGGCAGCAGATTCCCCTAGACATGATAGAGGGCACGCTGCCGCAGAGACCTCAGGTCCGTTGGTGACCCCAACTCACACCAACCACCAAGTGCAAGCAGACCTTTAGCAACCGTGCTTCCAAGTCCGCTCCCCCAACCTTCGGGACCACCCCTACACGCTTTCACCAGCTCCCTAAAGGTTAGCCTGCTTCAAAAAAACCGCGAGGTCGAGCGTGAACATCTTCCCATCCCGGGAAACGTGATGATTATGACTTTGCCCAGGTAAGTTCTGAACTCTCTTGATAGATCGATGGATTTACTTTAGGACGAGTGAAATTAAATTTGTCCTCTGCAGCAGAACTTACTGCAACTTTCATTGTGCTCCCGGCTGTTGGAACTGCACTGAATTTACTGCCACAGTGTGCACAATTTTATTTTTGCTCAAAATATTTTTTAAAAGTAGCAGTCTTGATGTTATTCTTTTGTCATAGTTGTCGGTGAAGTTTATAGTCGATTCTCTCTTAGGTTGCTTATGGTGGTTTTGAAGAGTGTTGAGAATTAATGCACAAAAAGCAGGGATGTAATGGTTGCTGCTTTTTTTTTTGAAAATCTTGAGTTTGCATAAAAAGCAAAGGTTATTTTCTATGTACTACAACGTGTGACTTTTCACACTTGCAGCAATAGTAGGATGATTCCTATATATAACTCTTCAAGCTTTGTGCCTTTAACCTATTCAGTTGGGTCAGGTGTCCATAAGATTATTAAAATTATGTGGAAATTTGAAATAAAATGCATCTGCAGCAGCTTTCCATTATCCACCGATTTTGTTACTGGGTATTCTGATAAACATTTGGAATGTGATCCCTGTGAAGGCAGGCTTCACATGACTCTGCTGCCGAATGGGCTGGAGTTATTCACGCAGGTTGCTTTAGCATATGAACATGTAAGCTCTGACTATGGTAAATAGGAGGCAGCATTTCTTTCAACGAGTGATCAACTTGTGTGATCAATTCTAATGGGTGTGCACCCACGAATTGTTAAAGGCCTTGCGAATCAGTAAACAACCATAGGCAGTGGTTTTTTAACCACCTTTAGATCTCTACGATAAAAGATGGCGATACCACCCACCCCCTGGTGGCCCTGTCCAGCCGCACCATCTCCTAGTTGTATGGCCCAACCACCATACGGTCAATAAACCCCAGGGACAACCAAGTTTCCACCACAAAAATCAGATCAAAACAGCTACCCGCAAGAATGGACTGCAGGCAGCCTAAGTTCCTGACCAGACTTCTAGCATTTAAAGTAAGATAATTCAAATCGTTAGACAAGGATGTAATAGTTCGATCCCGTGAGGATGCGGACGGAACCCCCGTGTGGCAGGATGGAATACTTCCAGTTAAGGCAACTAGTTTTCCGAGGATGAATGTATGGAGAACAATTCGTTTTGAAGGAGACCCTTGCCCTTGTTTGTTAAATGAAGCCCATCCCGTGAGAACAGTGTGTGGTCAGCACAGAGATGGTTGTCGATAGAGATAAAACTAGAGATATGGTCAACACACAACTTTCGCAGAAGAACATTTGTATGGGCCACAATTCTATCTTCTTCACGTTAATTTTTACGTAGTCTTGGGAAAAGTCTCACAAGTGAGATCCTTAACCCTGGTCTAGTCTGTAGCAGCCGTGTTGTAGTGAACGAGATGTGGTGAACAATGTGGTTTGGTGGATCTTCAGGGACGTTGTTGGAGCCTACACAGATGATGAATGTGGCATCTGCAGCAGTTTCTTGTGTTACTTCCGGAAGCTTTCAATACGTTGCTCTGCCTTGATTCCCAGATAAGTCCAGGTCTTAGAATGAATGTTAGAGCTACCCCGTAGAGGCCGGACATGCGAGTCCCCCAGTGTAATCGATTGTTTGGATCAGTTTTGTGGGGTCGGTCTGGTCACCAATGGTGGACCAGCAAAGGAAGTTTCTCGGGAACTGGATGTTGTTTCATGTTCGTCGGTTTTTTTTTTGACAGATGGTGTCAACCAGTGACGTCCGACCTTCAGTAATATTTGACCCAGCACCGACTGGGTGTGTGTTAGCATCAGTATTATTCTGGTGGCCCGGTCGGTTTCTACCCTTGTGTTTCTGACGCAACGTAATTTTTGAATGTATCTGGTCAGTTTTGATATTTAGCAAGTTTGGACCTTTCTGTTCCTTGTTTAGATGGTTCACACCCTGGTTTGCAGCATCTCCAAACCTGTCAAGGTGTGACGAACGTAGCACAGTATCGCCGCTCGGTGATGTGGATAAAAATGTAGTTAATCTGAGTGTTGCCTGGAATTTGCGCTTCATTTTGAACAGTGTCACCCTTAAAAGCAAGGTCCTTAGTGAGCTTGGATATTTCGTCACGCACAGTGGCACAAAAATATGATTCGTGATTACTCTGATAGTGATCAAAGGTAGTCTTCATATCTACTAAGTGATTTGCCAAGATGTCCTGTTGGGCAAGTAGAACCTTCGAAGCCCATCCTATCCTGTGCGATCGGCAGTGGCTTCGGCCGCTGCAGGGTGTGGAGCGTTGCCCGCCCAGATCAAAGATCTTGTCCTTAGCCTACTGGACCTCGCCATCGGTGCTGGCTACGCATTACAATAAGGAGGTGACAACCGAGATGGTCGTAAAGATTCTGCAGACCATGCAGGTGCAGGGCACGCTTTGATGGAAGGTAAGAGGATGGCGCCGCGCCACGTTTTGTAATTTTCCCACTTTGTAACACAGTTAGAAGGATGCTATAAATGAGAAATGATGATTTTACCTGTGAACTCGTTCTCGCTGGAGAATCAAAGTTCTCTGAGTAGAATCAAACGAAACTGTGTTGCTTAAAGGCACACCCGCCTTCCTGGCGTGGGGGTTTCCAATGTACCAGAAGCTTCAAATGACAGTGGGGTTGGAGCGAGTGAGGTAGAGTAAGGAAGCGACCGGAAGTGACGTAAAATTGCATAAGTTAAGAGTTAATTGTATGCAGGTAATTAAGATTAAAGGTGCCGATTGCAAGAGGGACACCCCACATTGCAACACAGTTTCGTCGGATTCTACTCGTAGAACTAGAAACGAGGACTTCGATTCTCCTGCTAACGAGTCCTCTGGTAGAATCATCATTTTTCGCCTACGAGTAAAAGCAATGGTTTAATTTCTTGGTATTTTCAGAAATAGTTTTAATACGTCATTAGCATAGCAAGAATTAAGAAGTGAAAAGAGAAAACTTTTGTCAATTTGTTAATACATTTTTATGAAGTTCATTTGTAATGCAGATCCCATTGCGTGATGCTAGCCCGGGCCTTCCCGAGCAGCAGTACTACCACATCAACGGTAAAGAGAAAGTGGTGAAGGGGCTACGTCTTAACGATAACGTTGATATTACGAAGATATGCAAGTATGGGGATGATGATGAGGAAGATGGAGAGGAGGAAGAAGAGGAGGAGGAGGAAGAGGAAGAAGAGGAAAGTGTGTTGTCAGTTTCAAGTAAGAATATGGTTGCAGTAGAATTCTTAAGGTAAAATAATATTGGGTTGGTTATTTTGATTTAAAATTAAGCTTTGACTAGTCTTAATTTTAAAAATCCAGTGAGGTCTAACTACAAACATGGGACAACGTATTTTTCGAAAAGCGACTTCTTACTAGGGTTGGGTGGTATACCTGTTTGAACGGTGTTCCGTGGTATTGTGTGTCACGATACCCAACGATACTATCTGGTCTTAATGTTGGTACTGCCGTACCTTAAGAGCCCATATTCCAATTTTAGTAAGCAGTATTGCATCGATGCATTGACGGTTATTTGACATGAAGAAAGATATTGCACTCGATGGAATAAACCTGAAGCGTTATCATCAAAGTGACAAGGGTGAAACGAATACGGTTTCAGCAAGCAAAATAGCAGAACATTCTGCTTGTTTGGGGTTGCATTCTACTGAATGGCAGACACCTGGGCCTAGGCCTATTTTTACCAATTGATCATTTGCTCCGAGCATTTGATCATTGTTCTGATGCCAAGAAAATTTCGATCACATCCTTCTCCTTCAAGAATTAAGCCACAACTCCCACATCCATTCAGAAGCCTACACAATTGAGATTTATAAAATATTTTTTATATACATTTTTCGTGTTAATAATCGGAATAAATAATTAAAAGTGGTATTTATGTTTTGTGTGGACTTCCAGGGTCCCACGAAGTAGTGATGCAACTTTTGTAATTTTATCTGCTTATTCTATCATTAGAACTAGATTTTATCATTAGCCCATTTTAAGATCCATACAGCAGTCATGCAAGCAGTGCAGCCCAACCCTAATTGGAGTAATAGTAAAATTAGCTACAATATACGTTAAAGTGTGAATAATATGACCGTAGTCCTATAACAAACCAAAAGTGGTAAGGAAGGTGTCAACTGTGGAGTAGGACAATACTTCTAAAGGTACGTAATGTAGCGCCTCCTTGATACCAAGTGCCGCATTACGTTTAAAACTAACGTGGTGTTTTATTGTTACTGAGTATTGCTTGCAGTACTTTTTTAAGAGATCTTCTAGAAATTGTCATTATGGCTCATCCCAAAGTCATCACTCCCGGTGGGAACGCTACTCACCTCCAAGATTTCATCGTTCCAGTCGTGACAGATTTCGCCATTCCCGTTCGCCACACAGAAGTCATTAACCGAGCTACAGAAGTCAGCGCCGTTCTTCACCCTCTCCCACGAAGACCCCTTCGCTCACAACGGCCCAGAAACAGTGGGTTTTAAGGCTGCACTGATACCAATACTGGATCGGATCAGCGGCTGATATTTGCTGTATCGGCAACTTTCGCTGAAATATCGATAATTCAGGAACCACTGGAGATTACGACGTGGTTCGCGACGTTTTACTCAGGAAAGCACTGAGTATCTTCCTAGCTATGTTTTAACTGTTGGTTCTGACTTAAAAATATTTTGTTTTAATAATTATTGGACTTTTGCAGAAAACTACACTGTTGATGAAAAATTGTGGAACAAAATTTTGGACATCGGTACCGGTATCGGCTAAATTTTTAAAACCGGTTCGGTATCGGATCGGTGAAGTTGGTATCGATGCAGCCGTAGTTGGTTTACATCTTTTCAAGCTATTATCATTTCCCTCAAGACTCATTTCGTTCGGATCTCTTCGCCCTTGAAGATGTCAACTTCTTCAAGCTTTTGAACGAAGAGCTCGTTGCCCCTGCCAGCTTCGCCCCTACAAACGAAGATCTCTTCTCTTCCTCAAACGAAGACCTCTTCACTCCCTTTGACGTAGTTTATCTTCACTCCTCTAATGAAGATCGCATCGCATCTCAAGATGAAGACGCCTTTGTTTCAAGTTTAAAAAGGACAGTTGGATTTCTCGTCTTCTGAGAAAGGCGTTTCGTTTCCGAACGGAATGAAGAAATCTATGCAGACTCTCAAATGTTTTGAGCATGACGAAAAGGAATTTCGAGAGAAAATTCTCATGGAATCTATGAATCCTCTCATCTTTTACAATGTGTGTACAGACTGCTGTCCTCCATACCTGTCATCTCTTTTACACATGAACAGGGGATTGAAGACCGATGTTCCTTTCACCCGCAAAGCAAAGAATGTTTTAGCCGTGAATTACCCTCCTGAACGTGTCTTTGTTCTTCGTTCTCTTCTGCGCCATGGTGGGTTTTTTATGTGGCAGTGGTGAAGACCTGGAAATGGATACCCCGTTGGCCCTCCCACAAAATGTTCGGAGACTCCGTTTTAAGGTCGAGAATCGAGCAGTATGAACAGATGCATTACAGATCTTCGAGCAAGCTGATTTTATCCCAGAATTGGCTTCCTGGGAGTTTGGTTATTCTCTGATTCCTTCAAAACAGATGCCTTCTCCTACAGACAATCTGAAATTCAAGAAGAAATTCTACGTATGAGCATTCGAGCACTTTCCCAAGCAAGTGTAATGTACCTCGCAACTAATTGCATTGAAGCAACCAAAAACCCGGATTGTTCTGGTGAGTTTGCAATACGCAAGATTAACGTTGCTCATCTTCTCATGTAAATAAGCGTCTGAAGTATTGGCAGACGCCGTTAACTGGTAGATCCGCAGCATTGTCAATTCAATGCTGTGTCGGCGGGATGCTGTTCTGTTTTCTGTGAAGGACTCTGTTCATTAGACAAAGGTACAAGACTTACGCATGCTGCCTTTTCACCGTGCAAGCAATCTCTTAAATGGTGAACTCCTGAAGAAAGCCCCTCAAGGTTTCAGCTGAATTTAAGACACCACCTGCTACTCAACCAGTCCAGCAGAAGAAGACGAACCTTCCAGCAAAATCTAAGTGGGACCACTTTCGAGACAATCCGCCTTTTCGCGGAAATTCCCGTACCAGGAGCCTTGGAAAAGAAAGGATCTGATTGCCATCACACTTCAGAGTGCAAACCCAGAGAGCGTAGCAAGTCTCAGCTCCCAAAGGCAAAAACCAAAATTGACGATCCCATTCCCTCGGTCCATCTAAAAACTTGGCTTCCGCTCGGTTGGTGGACTCGCGTACATTGGAACCTGGAGCCGAGATCTCCGACGACCTGGCTGTGGCTCATCATCCGAACTTCACATCGATTCGGAAGCTCACCCCGGTTCTTCCATGGAGAATGAACAAGAACAATTACACTCTTCTTCTGTATGAAGTCACCCCTTCTTCATAAGAACGCCATTGATATCTGTCAAAAGATTTGCAAGTCCCAGAGTTCTGCAGTCCGATCTGCCTTGTCCCTAAGAAGTCGGGAGGAAACAGATTGACCTTCAATATGAAATTCTTAATCAATTCATCCAAAACAAAACATTCAAGATGGAAACTCTTTCCATGATTAGATATTCGATGGAACCCGAAAAATTCTTTCTATCAATCGACCTAGAGGAAGGCCTACCCGTTACATCGCTGCATCCACTACCTCTTTCTCTCTGTTTTCCAAGGGATGGTTTATCAGTTATCACTCAAGACTCAAGGCTCAAGACTGCTCCAGGACTTTTCACCCGCCTCACTCCTCCGGTCTGAGCCACTCTCCATTCCGGAGGAAGTCGGTCTCACGCCTACCTCGACGACTGGCTTCTTCGGAACTGGGACCCTCAGCTCCTTTTGCAGGATATTCAGAAGACAGCAGCCCTCCTTTACATCTTATCCTGGGAATCAACAAACAGCAATCATAGCTCATTCCCCATGACGCGTTCGTCTTCCTGGGAGCCCTATTCGACATGGCCAAATTCACCGTCTTCCCTGCTCATCGATAAAGGTGGAAATTCTCGATCTTCTGTCCAGTTAGAAGTTCTCCATGCGACGCTTTTGCAAGACCATCAGGCTTCTCGACGCTGCAGCGGACCTCGTTCCCTACGGTTGTCAGAGAGTGCCACCCGTGCACTGGCTACGAAAGTAACACCAGTCCAGTCTAGGATCCTTGTCAACTCCGAATTTGGATGTCGGCATCTTTTCCCAAGCAAAAAACCCTCTGGTGGCGCAATCCCATCAATGTCACTGAAGGGGTACAGATCAAGGAAGAGACTCCCATCCTTCATTCTCATTACAGATGCAGCAACTTTGATGAATCCTTTAGTCATTTCCTATTGCTGTGTACTTAGCGCGCTTTTTCTTTTATTCACCTGGAGTTCATGTGTAATGTGTATCTTTGTTGGCCGTTGTAAATAAAATTTGTTAGATCAAACGACCGTTTTTCTTATGGTCATTCTTTAAAATGCCCTCACTTAAACAGCAGTTGAGTAGAGCGGTATCAACAAAAGATAATACCAAAGAGGTTAACGGTTCATTCTGTGCTACTGTATTGACACACCATTGCAACAGAAGCTGCGAATTATATGCATCATTTTTATTTCCTATTATCTATTTTTCCATCTGACAAAGATTCATCTTTGAATTTTGCATCACTCGTTATTTTCAGATTCTCGCTGGCCACTGTTCGTGGACCGACCGTTGGTAAACCAAGTTGTAGACATTCTAGAAGAAATTGGGCCTGATGGTGCTTCTGTCATGGAGCTAAGCCGCTGCTTGGGCCTGCCCAAACTTGAGACGCGTCTTTTGTGTCGCAATTTAGAGCGTCATAAAGTTGTGTCCACCATCATGAAAGATGTTGGACGACAAAGAGTAGCACGGTTAGTACCAACAATTTTCTCTTCTCTGGTTTTATTTAAACAGTTTACTATATTAGATTAGAATGCCAGTAATATTTCACTCAAGAAACTCTGATATTTCCAAAATGTGTTACATTTTAATACAAGACAAAGTAACTTTTGTAATGGCCAATATCGACGTAACCTTTACAATGAGACCAACCAAAGCTTAAAAAATGTTGCTCAGATACTGCCTCGTCACCTAAATGCCACCGAATCAGTTATTTATTTCAGGGTTTCTGACAAACTTCGTGCACATTTCCACCATTTGTGGCAAGTTCTCAGTAGACATTTGACGCCACTCGCCACGTGCGAGCGTTCTCCACCGGGCGGCGCTGACTAGACAAGACAGTTGAGTTCAGTCGTTATGAGACAGAGAACCTTAATGCCGCAGCTTCCAGAACCTAAGTCTGCAATCTGGCATAGAAATCTTATAAAGAATAAATTCGGAATGCGACACATTAACCGACTGAGTTAATCCGAGGCAAACCAGCAGCAAGCACCGCGGATAAAAGGTTGTCGCACATTTCCCCAATTTTTGACTAACTGTTAATGAACCATTTTATTTTAATGTCGTATCGACAACATCTTCACATTGTTGCAAAAGCAAATTGAGAAGTCATCTAGTTAAAATCAATAAACTAGGGATGTGCAATACTAGACAAATTTGAGTTGAATCTAGTACGCAACTTGTAGTCAAACTCTGCTCATTGCTTGCACCTATACTCGAAAAACTAGGATTCGGTGAAAATGCAGTAACTTCGTCTATTTTTGACCGATTTTGACATTCCAATATACCAAATTCATGGTCCCAACATGAGCTTACCAGTGAGGTAATTAAAAGCTATTAGCTCAAACCTTTTTTAATTTTATCCAGAAAATGGAAAACCATGATTTGTTCATATTAACCCACACAGTCCGTTAAGCACCATTTTATTTGTTACTCAAACTCGGCTCGATACTCAACTCAAATAAAAATTATTCTACTTGCACACACATGCAATAATAAACATGTGGTTTTATAATGGTAACAACAAAATAATATGAAAACCCTCATCCCTCGTTGATTTTTTTTAGTTCTCTGTGCCTCCAAAACCCTTTTTTGACTTTGCATTGCCTTATAATAATTCACATGTGTAAAAAAAAAAGGAACATTTTGTAACCATTTACCCTAATGAATAAATGGTAAAAATTCCTGGTATTTTCTACAGTTCATTAGTAATTCTTTTTTTTTTAGTAATTTATTAGTAATTTTAGTAATTCATTAGTAATTCTTTTTTTTTTCTTATAATATGGCGGCCGGAGTGGACGTATATATACAGGCCTCCCGGCTTTTCGTCAACGATGTTGTTTCCTTTATTTTTCACAAAGCGGACACATTACCGAAACAACCGTTAGTAGACTTGGCAGCAAGTTTTTATAAGCCTGGTGAGATCACGCTGGCAAAAGACCTAATATTTATCGAACTAGCGACAGCAGCTTCTGACTGGTCGCAACACTACAACAGCTAGAACTAAACAACAAGCCGAAGTGTCCGACATTTACGATCTACTGCAGGCGGCTAACGATGAAGAGGGTATGTATGAATTTTCAACGATTGTGCCAGACAATTTCAACAATCGACCGGCAATAGATCCCAGCTGGCATGATGTAGGTTTGCTGGCCGCACAGGTCAATGAACTGAAAGCGGCGGCGGCCATGTTGGACTTGGACGGAGATTCCCGGGCAAGTGACACGAGGGTGAATATTACTCATGGACCGATCCCTACTTCCTATCTCAGCTTTGTAGCTAGTCATCGTGAGCTTAGGGATGGTTTACAGTTATGTCGTGAAGATTTGAAGGACATAAAACGGTGTGTTGATGTGTTCATCGCCCGAGGCAATCACCAGCAACCTAATAGCGAACCCGGAAATGCTAAGATCTCAAACGCGCGCACAAACCGGAAGTCGTTAACGGAAGTCACGAACCGAAAGTCAGCGGCAAATAACGTCGCACCGCGTCGGCAACAAGCAGACAACAATGTGGATAATGTAAATACAACCGGCTCACCAGCAATAGGCAACAATAACAATAAAGCGGTCGCGGAGATTTCGACCGAAACCCGTGCAAACACTTCTTCTGGCAACGAAAGTAACAACGAAGTGAAAAATGAAGGGAATACGTTAGTTACTGGAGCGCTGCATGGCGATTTTAGTGCAAATGACCAATTCAGTGCAAATCGTCGTACTTCTTTTTCGTCTGCAGCCAGACATTTAGCCGTAATTTAAGCTCTCAGCAACCCAACGATCTGCAACCACAACCCATCCAGGTAATTACCAATAGGCCAATCGATTATTATAGCCCCCAACTTACCCGTGAGTATCAAAGAAGACCAATAGTGACTGGAGTCAACTTCAATGGCCTGAGCGAAGCTCAGCCACGCTTATATTAAAGAGGGCAGTAATCATCCTCGTCAAAACTGCCAGCGATATTAGCACCCCTGATTCCAGTCGTAGAACAGAATGCCCGCCCTCTCCGGAAATTAACTCTGGCGATGTTAGCCAGCAACAAGTCATCAATACGAGGTAGGCTGGGTCACATCTCACGGTACGAAATGAAACAGGCCACCACGCCGTAGTAGGGCCGTGTGGGGGTCTGCACAATCTGCTAGCTCTTGGTTGTCAGCTCGCCCAAGGCAGTTCACGCTATTTGAAGGCAATTTCTCCACAGACGTGGAAACTAAAACGGTTGCTAATTACATTGCTACCGTGCTGAACATTAGTGAACAGCTAATACAGTGTGAACTGCTGCACAAAATAACAGACGCACTAATGCTTTTCGGGTAAATATTAGGTTTTGAGACGCAATACTTCATGGTGAAAAATGGCCCTTGGACACCGAAGTGAGGCCCAATTTCTGGCGCAAGCAAGCGAATATGACGGAAGGTACTGCTTGTAATTCAACTAGTTAAAAGTTGTAACTTGGAATTGTGCGGGTGTGAAAAGTGCTAAACCCGAAGTTGAAAAATAATGTAGTCAAGCGGACATTGTGTTGTTGCAAGAAACATGGCTCTGCGATTACGAGTTGGACTATTTAAATGGTATTCACAGCGAATTCCATGCGGTGGCCACTTCACTGGTCGACACCTCCACTTCTGTGCATCCAGGGCGTCCTTACGGTGGCACGACCATACTATGGCGGAAGACCCTATGTGCTGGTCGCCCTACTGTACATTCTTTTGACAGCTCCAGAGTATTAGGTCTCTCCTTCCAGATTCACAGAGGGGATGCGTTTTGGCATTGCTCCTACGGACAAGCACGTTGAGAATACCTATGAAGAGCTACTGTTGTTGGTCCTTAGCGGGATTGAAATGTTTATACAGGCAGTAAACACCGACTTTATTCTAGTTGCTGGAGATTATAATGCCGACCTCAGAAGAGCTTGTCATTACTCTGAGTTGGTTGCTGAGGATGGGCCTGACCTTCCTTGATAGCGTGTTGCCGTATGACGCCTGTACATACATTAGTCACTCTCAGGACGTCAAATCTTAGTTGGATCATATCTGCAGGACAACACAGATGGCTGATGCGGTTGTTAAGGTTTAGATCGATGAAACAACCCTGGGCTCCGATAATCTTCCATTAGGTATCGCCTTGGGCTTGCCGTTCGCTTCACCGTCTGCTGACACCCAGCTGCCAAACTTGGGTATACCACGGGTAAACCACACTAAAATACGCTGGAGGTACTCAACAATTGAGTATAGAAGAGCATATGCTGATCATGTATCGAACGCTGTCATGCTTTTTGAAGCATCTGATGGATTGACTTCGACTTGTAGAGATAATAGGTGCGAATTACATGCTCCACCGTCAAGACATTGACAGAGAGGCAGCCCTGCTTGTTGCTGTCCTTACGGAGGCGGCCCATCAGACGCTGCCTAGCCACCCAACCACCAATGGCGCACGCCGAATACCTGGATGGAATGACCACGTCAAAGGCCTCTGCTCTGCCCACCTGCTTATTCCACCTGGGTTCGTGGTGGCAGGCCCGGAATGGGAGCCAGTTACAAAGCACGCCGCGGCACTAGACGGACGTTCAAGAATGCTCTGCGCTGGTGCCGCTTGAACGATCGTGCCCTCCGGACAGCCGCACTACATGATACGTTACACGCACGTGACAACGTTGGTTTCTGGGCAGCTGTTCGACGGACTGCGCGTGCTACGAGACCTTCCATCGATACCATCGATGGAGCTAATGGCCCAAGTGCTATCTGTAACATGTGGAAGTGTAGGTTCAAAAACATCTTCACCGAAACACCACAGGACAAAACTGCCAGCGATATTAGCACCCCTGATTCCAGTCGTAGAACAGAATGCCCGCCCTCTCCGGAAATTAACTCTGGCGATGTTAGCCACCTGCTACTTGCCATGAAGAGGGACAAGGCCGCTGGCCCTGACGGGCTAAATGCTGGCTCATAGTTTTATTGCCCTTATCCTTTTTGCCTCGCTTGCCCATGATCATTCCCCGGAGCCTGCTACCAGGATTATTTTAACACCGATTGTGAAAAGGACGACTGCTTGATCCCACCACCAGTGACAATTACCGTGGCATTGCACTAATGAGTCCTTTTGCTAAACTACTGGATCTTATTATACTGGGTCACATCAAAGCCATGATTTCCACATGTGATGCTCAATTAGCTGGTGAAGACGTGTCGGAGTGACCCCGAAAGCTGGGGCTTTGGTTTGGGAGACACTGTTGCAAAAGGACTACTGTCACTTGGTGGCTGGTGCAAGGTTCGAACACCAAGGCACCTAGCAATTTTGCGGCAATGTGCTCACGACCATGTTCAGGGCATAGCAGTCCTGCAAGATGCTGAGGATTGTCTGCTGTCGTAATTCTCTTTCCCTGAGCTGTAGTTGCCCTCAATGTATTTTACTCAACTTTTTGGTTTTTTTTATATCCTTTATATTGTACCTTGTGTACGGAACATACAGAAATAAATAAATAAATTTATTATGGGATGCGTGTTATTTTGGATTTCAGGTTTGTTTTTAGAAAATTCGAGAAAGTGAGTGAACTCCACCAGCAGTTTTTAGAGGAGAGGAGGAAATTATTGGAGAAAGGTGAAGGTACGTAAGCAATTTCAGTTTACACCCTTAATTATAATTATTTCTGCCTTACATTTTAATATGTATGTTAATAATGCTTTTACTCGCCGTACCGGTATTTTCAAATGCTTTGATTTTTAATTGAAAATTAACAGTTTTTCAATATATGTTCCTCCATTTTCACGCTTGCTAAACAAAATTTGAAAAAGTTATGAAACTGTTGTTCGAAACAAGAAAATAGTCGTGAAAGAGACTCTCACTACTTAAAAAAAAATTGTCATTATACATCTGTTGCAATGAAAAGCAGCTTTTTTAAATTACAGTTGGAAGCAACTTATTAAAATTTAGTGGAATTTGTATCACTTTTCGATATGTCTGGTAGAGCATAGCCAGCAATCAGCCTAAATTGTGCGTTCTGGCGAAAATTCAGACTACTGTATTTGGTATTTATACAGGTTTTTTACATTGATTTCATCCTTTTTTTTGCTTTCGTCCACTTTCATTTTGCTTTCGTCCAATGTTGAATTCCGTACAAATTTAACAATGGATGAAAGCATAATGAAAGTGGACGAAACCAACGTAAAAAAGCGTAAATCATAGCTATACTTTCTTCTTTCTTGACAGTGTAGCCAGACTTTCATTGATGTGTTTTTATGCTTGACATTGTATTTGATTCTGTCCTGTATTTAAGACATAAGTCCAGAGTAAAGTTAAGTAATTAATTTTGTCGTTGCTTAGTGACACTCCCAGGAATTAATTTTGTTGGGGGGGGGGGGGGGGGCCATAATTATAATTTAGCATGGTGGTCTGACTGAAAATTCAGCTAAGGGTTCTAAGGATGCGGGAAGGTTACGGTACTTTAAATTCCTTGCAGCCTTGTAAAACAACCCAGTTTCAACAGTTTTATGCCTTAGAAACATTTAAGAAGTAAATTTTTTAAAGGTGCAATAAATGTCGTATTTGAGTAATTTTCCCACATTTCCCTTTACCATCCTAGAAAAAATGGATGTTCCTTGTCTTCAGAAGGCTATGAGCCCCGCGTTTTTTCAAATGTTCCTCGATCAGCTAGCACAATAGCGATGTAGATAACTGAAGAAGCACGTTTATTTAAGCCTGAAGAGGATAGGAGCACTGTATTTTACACTTGTACGGACAAAATGCCTATGGAAAAGTCGCAAAATACTGATGAGTATTTTTGACTTTGAGTTTGAGCGTCAACAAAATTTTTTACCGTAGTTGCAGAACATTCAAAGTATGTTGGTTGCATTTTTCTATTATAAATAATATATGATTTTAAACACACTTGCATATAGAAAAGAATAATATGGTAATGTGAAAGCAGTTACATACAACATTTTATTGTGTTAAGGAAGAATTTTAAAATGTTCCATTTGTGGAACCATTTCTTGCCACTAAATGGCACTCTCAAGCAACTGTTCAAGCCTCACTGTAGTTAAAATAACTTTCATTTTTCAGATGTCTTATTTTTGCTGTTGGATTGAATGGTATTTTTTTTTAAGGAAAAGTATTAGGTGTGTGTAAATTAACTAGGCCTGGCGCGTAACAGCTTTTAGTGGCAAAGAATCGTAAGCTTTTTTTCTTAATTTGGAAGGAAGAACCCCCTTTATTTCTCCCCCCCCCCCCCCTCCCAGTACGGGGAGCTACCCATACGAAATGTTAAAATTAACTTGAAATGACAGTTCCCACCGACAAATTGTAAAAACCCATACTGGAATTACCATGGATCAAGTGTGTGTTGGACCAATAAATGTAATCAGGTTTTAAACAACAAAATAAACATTTATTTATACCAACAATAAATATTTTGCACTAGTTATTGTTTGCACACAATGCGGTCTTAACGACTTAGAATTCTCCACTTACAATATGATTTAGAATTTTGGGTATTCACAACCAAAAAAATTCTTTCGACAGTCCTACTGTATATTTTCCACTCTCATAACGAATTCAATTTTGCCGTGAACAGAAAACTGTACAGACCCTTAAATCATTTTGAGTTTACTTGGTGAATCCACATTTAGTAGGCTACAAGCCTATTCAATTTATTGCACACATAAAATAAATAAAGCAAAATAAACTCTTAACTCTGACGGCAAGAGCCAAGCTCAATCATGTGGCATCAACTTTACGAAGTCTTAGGCTATCACATAACTTAGTCGTTTACTTGAAACCAAAATTTGTCAGTTTTTACAGCAGTGCTCACATAGGCAGACACTTGTGTCTCCTTTTCACCTGTTCACAAGAAAATATGGTATTTTCAACTCCCACTTTCCTCATCTGCGAGAAGGACTAGAAACTTTTGTTAACAATTAACCTCACCACAACCAGTCGTCATGTAGTTATTGTAAACTACACATCTGCGACCATTTTAAATCCAAAGCGTTGGCTCTTACAAACGAAAAACACAAACCCACACATATATAACCAATTGGCTTATTAACACATAACCCAACAAAATAAATTAAAGTTCCCCAACGTGGCGTGTTAAAAGGCTACTAAACAACACACAGTTCTGAGTAGTGCACAAGCTTGTAGTATGTTAAAAATAACTTACAGTACTTGAATGAGACGACGAGTTGCAACAATAAATAGCTAGCCAAAATTGCCCGGCCGAAGCAATATAAAAGGGTAGGCTACTTACAGTTTGTGCTGACATTTCCTTGCCTCACCATATGCGAAAGTCGAATGAATAACATCCCATGAAATACTGCATGACCACTTTCAATATTAGGGCAATCACCATGACATGACGAATCTCTGGCATAGAAGACAACCAACCAGATCCAGAGCTTTGCTTGTTCCGTCAAACTGTAGCCAGGTTTTCTTGTCTGCGCACAAACGTCATTGTGCTCGGACCGTCGTGCGTTACAGAATAGGAATGTCAACCAATGAACTGAATGTCTAAGGCACACTTTGCAGGTGAAACTGCCACCAACAAGACATTATTTGTGCTCTGTCAACATACTCGCAACAAATTAACGCCACTGCCGCTAAAAGAATTGTGACGTCTTCACACGAACGACCACGCTGGAAAGACAGTCATCAAGCCGCCACGGCCACCATGAAAACCCGAAGCAACGCGCGAGTTTATGACGCATTTCCGGTAACGCAAACCAAGCCATAAACACGCCACAAGATTATATCCCATTCCACAATAAATGCAAACAAACCTACAAACACAAAAAGAACTTAAAACATATAATCGAAATTGAGTTGCTAATGAAAAGAAATATTAGAAGAATTTACAAACCGGAACTTCCGAAGAGCAAAAATCTCACCCAGAGTGGCCTGCAAAAATCGCCCACTCTACGAAATCCCGAAAAAAAAACATTACAGAATGTTACCGAAAATAGACTGAAAGTTAGTTCAGGCGTTAAGGGGTTAACTTCGGGTCTTTTGTGGTGGGGAGGGGTTGATATTGCTTGTTCTCCTTTGAATACTAAGCTCTCTTCCAAACATCCCCTTCAGGCACTTTTCTCTTCTAAAAGAACACTTTTGAGTTCTTTCTAGTGTGGCGTAAAATGCTATTGGCAACGATTTAACATTTTGATTTTGCAAGCGTTCAAAAAGGCTAGGTCAGTACATAAGGTGGGCGAGTTTGAAGTAAGCTGTTTAGATCGCTTAGTGTAGAGTAGACCCTGACAAAATCTCAGCCAGACTTGCTGTTCAGGGAGTACTGCAAGCGAGTGCTAGGCATATTCTGCGAAAATGAGTTTTGAACTTGATCCGAAAGAAGATAGTTGTTGATATCGTCACTTCCAAAGTTAAATTTCTGTGTTAAACAAAAATGGTTTGTGTGTTTACCCGATCTGGATTTTTCTTACAGCAGTTACTGATTTTTTTTTATAATATTTAGTAAAAGCCGAAAGCAGTGACCCTGCTATTTCAAAGATTGAGCCAGAAACGACACAAGAAACATCAGATGCTACAACTGAAAAGGCTGAAGCCACGTCTGATCAGGTACACGCAGGGATTAAAAAAATACTGTCCAGTTATTTTCCTAAACTTATGGGTAACACATCCTGTATTGTGCCTTTTAGCAGGTTACTGATATTAAGCCTTCCACAAGCAAAATCATCACAAGCTTTAAAGAAGACATCAAAATGTGGGATAAAGGAGATGCTGAGAAAAGTATGAAATCTCTTTATTGTAGTATTGTAATTAAGGCTGTGTCGGTACAGATGCTGGTGTCAATAGCGGTTACTGGTTGCACCAAGATCGGATCGTTCTTGTTAAAAAGTTACAGACAAAGCTGGTCTGTATGGCTTTTTTGAACACTCGGTCAAAACCGATTGTAATATACAAATAAACCATTTGAATCATTTTATTGAGCACTATGCAGTGATGCTAATCCTAAGCATTTACAAGTTTCTAGTTGCCGCCTTGAAAATATCCACTACCTGTAAATTTTGCATTCAGCTCTTGCAATGCTAGTTTCCCTGGGAGATTTTAAACTTGTTTAGGTCTGCCCAGTCTCGCTACCCATCTGCAGCACAGACCCTCCATAATTGTGTTATGGTGTTAGCCAGCCATTTCTTTCCCTCCAGCCTCGGGCTGATCCGGTTGGCTCCGCTGTTTCCCTGTTTGTTCTCACTGAAAGACCGAAGGACTGAAGAACTGAAATACCGAAAGTCCGCAAGACCTACCATCATGGACGTGACAGCCCTTTGTCCATTATGTTGAATGACCTCATCTGACGGGCTCCTCCATTGACGATGATTTCGAAAAATCTTCTAAGCTTCAAGGACCCTATACCGTAATACCCTTCGTTCACCCTGAATTTCATTCCTTCAATTTCGACCGACCACCACGTCGCTTCAATTTCGTCACCACGTACCCGTCGCTTCACCGCTTCTTTGGCTCTATTTCCCCCCTCCCCCAATGCTTCGCCGAAAGCGCTTGATGTCTCGTCGACCTTCCTCTTCTCTCCCTGGCTTTCCTACCACACACCTTCTTTGGATGCCTCACCGCAACTCACGCAACCCATCCCCGACCCCAGCTTCCCTCATGTTTCCATTGCCGTGGAGCTTGCCCTGGTCGGCTCAACGATTTCGGTCCGAAAGACCCTTGATTTCACACGCCTGTCTCCAATCTTCTCAGGACCGAGAATTCATCAGACTGAATGTTTGCACGTTTTTTTTTCAAATCAATTAATCTTTTTAACAACATCATTTGATAGTCAGAAGGTCCGAAAGACCGTACGTCCGTAGGCTCGACTGACCGAAAGTCCTAAAGTTCTGCTTCCGAAAGCCCGAAGGATCGAAAGCCCGAAAGTTCTGCTTCCGAAAGCCCGAAGGATCGAAAGCCCGAAAGACCAAAGGTCCAAAAGACGAAAGTCCGAAGAACCGTCAGACCGAAAGCCTGAAAGACCGTCAGACCGAAAGTCTGAATGTCCGCTTGACCCTCTCCTTGTTTTTCACTACAGCTTCTCGTAAGGAGCTAAGCACCGTTCTCCACCGTCTTTTCTTTCTCTCTCGAGCATTACGTTTTCCCGATCTCCTCCCGTCACCCACTGGCTCCCCGCAGCCTATAAAACTTGCGCCCTTTGGACGCTTTGTTCGTCACACTCCATTCGTCACTGCTCCATCATGCTCTTTACCCTTGACACTCAAGTTCATTGTTCCTAAACGAAAGGTGGTTCCATTGCTCCGCCTTCCAACATCCGTGATTGGGATCCTTCAAAGGCTAGAATTTCCGACACATGCAGCTGTTCTGAATTGTTTCGAAGAGAAAACGCGATGACCCCCCACACTGCTTGCCAAAAACATCGGTTCTGTTACTTAACAACGACCTTTGTACAATTTGTCTTTCAATTTCCCCAAAGACTGGCCTTTCATATGTCTGAAAGACCTGGAAGCCAAAAGTCGATCCGAGCAGATAAAACGGGGAAGAAAATGAGAGAGGGCCTTCAGGCCCTGGCAACCGACCAATCCTGTGATTCCACCTCCTTCAACTGTTGAGCTTCCACCATCCAAAATACCTTCTGACCCAGTTACACTGCAACAGACCACCAATCCTGCTCCACCCGTCGCAATTCCAACTACTTCTGCAAACACCACAGCTCCAACGTCTTCTACCTTCGGCTTAGATGAGGATTCGTCACCCTCCAAGTCTCCATCTGCTATCCCCAGCTACGGTGACGCTAAAGTTTTAAGAGGGATCCTTAAACGTAACCTCAACCTTTCCTCCCGCAGCAAGAAACGCTTGCAGCAAAACGCAACACCGATCGCTAACCGTTTCACCAAATTGAACGCCAAGCTAACTAAAGCTAAGGCCAAAATTTCGGCCCTGAAACTTCACACTGCCAATCTCACTGCAACCGTTTCCAAATTGCGCACAAAGCTTTTCCTTGCAGACGCTCACTTGCGGAAAATATCTCCGCTTCCAAAATCTGCCACGTCATCTGGCTGAGCCATTCCTTCCTCTTCAAATGCCCGTTCAAAATTCGCAAACCACACTCACCTGTAAAAATTCGACCCATTTCGAAACCTAAGATGAGTGAGTTGGAGTGAAAATAAGGGACTGGAAGGGGAAAAAGAAAAAGAAAGTGATGAGCGAACGAGAGTGCCATTGACCTACCTGAGGGGGGTGACTGACAAAATCCAGGATGTGCTCAAGAAGAATGTCTTTGACACGTACGGTACATAAAGAACTCTAAAGGACGGAAGGACCAGCTTGTTGGGAGGAAGACGAAACCAGAAGCAAGGGGACGAAAAAGAGGAGAAACTAGTGAGTGTGAGGAAAGATCATTGAAAAAGATTGTAAACACCAGGGAAGCAGTATACAGGGTACCATGTGGTGACTGTATTACCGTTTATGTTGGTGAGACGCGCAAAGGCATTCGCTATCGTGTCAAGCAGCACATGGCTGACACCAGAAGTAGAATGACAACAAACAGCATTGCAGTGCACCACATGGATTTGCACCACAATATCAACTGGGAAGGCACTGAAACCCTCTTTGAGTCAAATTCAACAACAGAGATGTGCATCTGATGAGCCTGGAGTCCCTGGCTATTCAACACCACATCCGAGAGAAGGTTGAACTGATGAATATCCAGGGACCATCCAATCCTGGAATACAGTTTCTGCTTCGTAGCGAGTTTAATGATGAGCTACGCGAGAGGTGGAAAACCGGCCTTGCAAGTGGTGGAGGCTACACTTAACGCCGATTCGAAAAGCAGATGATCGTAACGACGATCAACATGACATAGTAGAGTGAAATTTCTGGTTTTTTTTTTTTTTGCCTGAAGAAGGCTGTCGTCTGAGCCCCAACATCTCCAGAGAATTGACAGTCGAAAATTAGCTGACGATATTGTACTGGTATCTTTTTATTTATTTGAAATTGTGCATAAACGAGTGCTACGGAAATTGGATTTGTTTATAAAGGAAGCAGTAACTTTATACTCACTTTTGGAACCCTCAGTACAGGCAGCATTCACACTGGTCCACTGAACTGGGCAGTCCATCTATTTTTGACCTTTTGTTAACCTGTTAAAAAGTTTGCTGAGTAACCCTCCCACAACATCTTGGGCAAAGATTTATGAGCAATAAAATTTCCTGAAACGAACTCCTCTGGATGGTCTTTTGAGAACAAGTGCACTCGCAGTGTCCGTTCATTAAGCCCTATTAAACACATGAAGGAAAATGACTTAAGTAGCTGGGTTGGTGACATTCAAAACAGATCAGTGCCACATCTTGAACTTTAAACACAATTTGGTGTTTTTTAGTTTACTTTTACGATAAACATGTCAGCCATCATAGTCTACATACCAGTTATTGTGTTCTACCGAAAGACTTTGAAATTACTGAGACTCCTGTAAACTTACAGTGTAGAAAGAGAGACCAATGCCAAAAAATACTGTCACTGGCTTGACATACTCTGTTGTAGATATACATTTTGTAGTCCAAGTGCGTCGCTCTGCTTCCCTGGGGCTCCGGAGTAGGGAAACCGTTTTACTGCTGACATTAGCTTCTTCGTGATGTCCCTGTGGATAAGATCCGTTAATATAGCTTTGTACACCGAGAATTTCTCTTCTTTGACTGACCTGATCATCTAATCACTATACCACATTTTAAGTTGCCCACATCTGCGGCAAAGGCTCAAAGCCCGTGCTTGCTGATTGACCATAATGACACTGAAAGACTAGTGTTGATTCCATGCTTTTTTCTATTATACCGATACCACCACACACCCTAAACCTGCAAGAGGAAGGACAGATTTATTCCTGTTCTACAGGGAGAAATTACTGTAGCCTTTGCTACATTTGTGATTATTGTGTATAGTTAGCACCCTAGCACCCTAGCATACTGAAGCTCCAGCTGACTCGACGAGTATTAAGCTGTCAAGGTTTAAGTTTGAGCAATTCCTGAGAAGCATACAGCTAAGCAACAACTTAAAAAAAATTCTCCAGCCAGCTAGCCAGCAGGGAACAGAGACATGAAACCGTCTATTCATAGTGCGTAATTCGACATAAATGCAGTAGTTTACACCTTTACCTTAAATGGACTGTTTCATCTTTCGAGTTCAGTGATACAAATTTAGACTTCTGCTTCATGAGGTGAATAATTGTCTTTCATCCCAGAATACATGTTGCGTTTAATTCCCTTGACTACTCTCATTTCATTCTCTATGTCAGCACTCCATGTAGACTTCTGTTATAACTACAGAGTTATGACAGGGTTAATCGTTTTTCAGCCAGCTGTGGCACCAGACACATGGTGATATTTAGGCTGGCTGAAAAAAGAATTAAAACTTCTGTTATAACTCTGTAGTAAGATGACAAAATGCAATAATTACCTATTATGTGTACATTTTGGGATAAAAACATGTGCTCCTTAGACTGGGTAGGAAGAGATGCACTTTTCTGAACTGTAGATTGAAAACGTGCAGCCAGGACTGTATGTCTGAATCGTCCCACAGTAAAAATGATTGTGCAAATACAACACTGTGTGGGATTAATAGTTCAGTCCCCTCTCTTCCCTGTACAAATACTGCAGTAAAGTTCAAGTTAAGACATGGACTTGTATTTTACAGCTCATTTGACGTACCGGCTATTAAGAAGAGCTAACCTGATTGTGGAAACGGTGCGGCAGGAAAGACTAGTAGACGATGTTTTCAAACTTCAAAAAGTATGTCGAATAAAGTATTCATCGCCTGCCTTCTTTTTGTGAACCACAGAATAACACTTTTTTTTATTTGAGCAGATGATCATGGAGATTGAGGCCAAAGAGGGATACAGCAGAATTGATAAGAAGTCAGTTTTGCGCCTTATTCATAAATTGGACAGAGATGGCTATTTACGTTCATTCAAGACTGTTTTGCGCCATGGCAATAAAGTTAAAAAGGTGAGCACAAGATTGATGAGCTTGTCACACGCAAGTTTGCTGCACCCGTTCATTTTGACTTTCTCGAATACAGGTGCTTTAGCTAACATTCTTAAAGGTAACATTAAAATTGTCTTGTGAATTGGGGATGGGGGTGGGGTAGCCTAGGCATCCACCGAAGTGATATTTATTACATGCTGGTTCTTCAAATTATGTTACTAAGGTTGTTTTTTCAAAATTAAGCAATTATCAGTTGTGCTTTAGTGCTTTTTGGTCAAAAACGGCATCATCATTGAGAGAGTACAAAGGCGTTCAAACTTGTCCCTGGCCTTCATGATCTCCCTTCCCTGCAACGACTGGAGGTCATAAACCTTCAAACTAGGGATCGACCGAGTCCGGATATATCCGGATCCGGCACCAGATAATGCGGTATCCGGCAAGATCTGGATCCGGCCATTATATTGAGCCGGATACCGGATGCAACACAACCAAAACATGTCGCCGTAAACATGTTGCATGTCTCGGTAAAATAAATCGACGTAAAATAACTAAGCGATCTACGTGTATAAAAAATTGCAGATGTAATAATTACAGTGTAAATTAGTGCACAAAAATATACTTGGGATAATCGTATTAGGTTTTCATAACTAAAAAAAAAATTGAAGTTCGACTACATAAATGCGCTTACGAAAATATTCATCGTCCGTTGCAGTACATGGGATACCTTGAAACGATGGTCCTCTGGTTATTCTTCCATTACAGCGTTGTTTACGGCTTCCGAAATCCTTTTTTAAAAGTTTTTAAGTAGAAGTAGAAGTAGTTTAAAGTTGTTTTATTCCTAATTTATATTCGCTATCGGTGATAGTTTACGGCCGCCAATCCCCGCCATCGCGCTCCCACTCTCTGCCGGCTGTCCGTAAATAGACGCGGACGTGCTAGCATTAATGGCTGTGACCTTGACTCGCTTCGCGTGACGTCACTTGCGACTGGCCCCGTCGCGATAGTGATCACGTGCTATACACGTGTCAATCGGGGAATCCCAGCTTTCCAACGCGACCAAGATGGCGGCTGTTTGTTGCGTTACGACAGCTTGAACCAAGGTCTAGTTTTAGGAAACAAAAGCAATTTCACGTCAATTTTGTCGACACAGCCAACAAAAAACTTCAATTAGTAATTAAAAGATGATATAAAATTAAATGAATCCAAAATAGGCGTGCCAAAGTACCTAATTCAGTCGGATTTACACCTCCGTTGTATGCAATGGTGGTTTTCCTTTGAATCGAGTGTGCGTCGGGAGTTTCAGAAACGGTTTTGAAGTGGCGATAAATCGCGGTTTGGACGCCAAGGGGTTAAATTCGAAAAGTAAGACGGTTTAATGACGTCATCAAAAACTAGCAAGAAATAATAGCATGATAAACCAAAGATAACTTCCATGTTGCAAAAGTCGAGACAGTTTTGTTCATAAAATGAAAAAAATACAGCTTTTTTTATGTTGGTTTCGTTCCTTTTTTTTTTTTTTTTTGCTTTCGGTCTTTGTTTTACTGTACGCAATACAAAACGGAACGAAAGCAATTTAAAGCTGTAAATAAAAGACCTGTTGTGATTTGTTTTAATGCTACCAAAATTCAATAATTTTAATCTAAAATAAATAAGTGTGGACTACATACTGGTTTCACAAATATTGCAAAATTTTGCTAATTATTTTCCGAAATGAAGCAGTAGGCTAATCAATGAGAAATCCTTTAACTAGAAAAATGTTTTCTGACTGTTTAACCTAATGAGTGCTTTGTTTGTTTCAAAAGAATTTGCAGAAGTTAGCAACATTGCAAAAACAGTTCTGTAGCCTACATGCAATTATACTATACTGGTACTCATAATAGCGTAAGACTTCTACGTGTTTAATGTAAGAAAATAATGTGAAACAAAGCGAAATTTAACGCCATAGCTGCAACTTATAAGGGGGGAAAAATAAAACGGCTTTATTTCGTTTTTGTGTGTGAATTACCCGGTATCCGGTACCGGTCCGGATCCGGTACCTAGATCCGGAACCGACCCGGCCCTGACATCAAATTATCCGGAACCGACCCGGATCCGGCAAAATGGTATCCGGTCGATCCCTACTTCAAACCCTGGAAAAGCGGAGGCTGAGAGGTGACATTCTGCAGACCTACAAGATTGTGCATCAGCTTGATAAACTCCCCAAAGAGAATCTCTTTGTCGACCCTCCGAGACAGTCTAGAGGCCATCCCTACAAATTTCACAAACCGTATGCTCGCACCCTGTTGCATGGTTCTTTACAACCTTCGGGTTATCAATGCCTGGAATACCCTTCCCTGCAAAGTTGTGTGCGCCCCTTGCCCGAACTCTTGCAAGGCTAGGCTGGATCACTATTTGGCAGCTTAAACTTTTCCCTTCCCACCTCATAGTTTTATCACTATGGTGGTGTATTTTTATTATGTCATGTTCTGTTACTTCTGTTCATAGGAAATTTTTTTTATTTTCTATCTGCTTGATTTATTCATATGTTATTCGCAGTGTTTGTGATTAACAAAAGTGGTCAAATAATAATATTAATAATAATTGGCGGAGCGAGCGAGCGAAGCGAGCGAAGCGTAGCCTATAACGGACACCAAATTGCAAAATGTTGGTTGGTTGGTCTGTTGGTTGCACATTTTTAGTCTGGGTGGAGCCCAAACGAAAGAACGGATTGGAACGAAATTTGGTACAACATTTGGTACCCCAAACAGTATTGCTGAGCCAAAATTTGACGTAAATCGAACAATTATTACAGGAGAAATACCAAATTTTCGAATTTATTTCTAACACTCACCATTGTAAATTTGGAATCGTGAATAGTTAAGGAATTCCGACGAGGCATACACTGTGCTGTTGGTAATCAAGTGAACTTTAAAAAAAAAGCCTAAATAAATCATCGTAGCTTCCTTACAGCTAACAATCTTTTTTGACATAACTCAACGAAATAATAACATTTGATCATAAAAGTTTAACCACTAGAGGAAGACAAGCAAATGGGAAAAAACCAGAAGGATTCGTTAACGACCCATATTCGTTTCATGTAAAAAAGAATGCTTGAAGGAATTCGGCCAACATGGCAACCAAAGTGGCGTTGACGCTATCAATGGGAATCTCAAATTTGAAACATCAAATCGACGCTGCAGGAGGAAACCGTGCATATAATACGACAGTACACAGCAGACTACGTATTTATATCACAACACAGAACAATAATTTGGCTTCGTATTGTAATTTCAAGATTTCTAGATTGCTATGGAAACTACACTCTCCATCCCATGTTGCCAGAATAAATAGGCCTAACATCGAACCCAATAGGCCTAATTTCTCTACTGTTGTCGCTTACGAAACTAAAACGGGACTAACAATTAGGCTTAAAATTAGGATTTAGAATTATTTAAATTCTATGTTCACAGCCAAGCTAACACCGGCTGATCAACAATTGTAATAATACCAATTTAAAAAAAAAATTAGCGTTTGGCGTTGCAGTACGTGCCAGAGGTGTGCGCTTCAACATTGTTATAGAAGGCAGAGTAGAGAGCCGCGGATGTTTCGAATCTTTTGATTGTTGTGAAGTACTATCGTTACGGGTGATTGTTTAGCTTGCAATTAAATGCTTTATTGTTAATATTTTAAATCTAGGAAAGATACTCTGCAATAAATATAAACAATGTAAGCATTATTGACGGTGGCACGTTCTTTGCCAGCTTAACCACGGCGGCACGTTCTTTGCAAACTTAACCACGGCGGCTAACGTTGTATTTTACAACGGCGGCGACGGCGCAAAGAGGCTGCAAATAACGAAACGGATACTAAATATGGGTGCAAACGAAAGTATCTTAAAATTAATATGAAACGTAGCCTAACTAAAATGTAAAAACCACCAGCAAAAAGCTTCAGCTCAACTGTAGACGAATGAATATTGCCCCGAGATTTTTAAGGACCATTAGCAAACATTGCAAAGCCATTATAATGAGAGGAAATACAAATTTAAAATAAATTTTTCCTCGCTCCGCCTACAATAGGCCCAAAGCCTGTTTCCTAGTTTATATTCACAATCGTTGGAAGCAATTCGTTTAAGGCCGCCATCGTGCTCTCACTCCCAGCCGGCTGTCCACCAATCGACGCGCACCTGCTAGTTCCAATGGCTGTGACCTTGACTCGCTTCGCGTGACGTCACTTGTGACTGGCCCCCGCTGCGATGAGTGATCATGTGCCAATTGTGGAATCCCAGCTTTCCAACGCGACCAAGATGGCAGCCGTTTGTTGCGTTACGACAGCTTGAACCAAGGGCTAGTTCTAGCAAACAAAAGCAATTTCACGTTAATTTTGACGACACGGCCAACAAAAACATCAGTTGAGGTAATTAAAAGATATTAAATTAAATAAAGCCAAAATGCGCGTGCTTAAGTACCTAATTCAGTCGGAATTACTGTCGGGGACACGTGACGTAGATGTTGTTTGTCACGGGTCTTACCGACGTGAGTTGCGCATGGGGGCAGAGCGTAAGATCCACGGATGGTGGTAACGTAGGAAAGCTTCTTGACCCCCACGAGCCCAGGCACCATATAGGCGTCGAGGTCCGTAGATCCGTGGTGATAGTGATGAAGCAACGGTAAATCAAAAATAAACTTGTGCCATTTGTTGATGGTCCAACAGTCCTGTTTTATTCCTCTTTTGGTGGTACGACGTTGGCTCCATATGATGCAGTACTGTCCCTCGCCTGTCTCTTCACTTGTACCAGCATAAGGTTAAAGTATAAAAATATAAAAACAGTACAAGTATTCTCCATAAATAAAGTAGTTCCTCACCCAGGAAGAACTAGATAAACGGTTGGAAAATATATCCATGTCTTTTTTGTCCGTGGGAAGTCCTTGGCCTCTGAAGCCAGGTTCAGGTCGGATAGGCCTAAACTGGGTAGCCATATTGTTTTTCTGAAGAGAAAAACACGCAGATGTTTCCTCTCATCAAGGAGCTGAGGAAGAAGGATACTAAAAAAGAGTGAGAGAGAACAGGAGTAAGGAGGTACGCAACAGTGTGGTCAGAACGTCGTTATACAGGAGGGAATAATTAAAACAACCTGCTGAAAGCAGTAAATTGTCCCTGAGAGTACAACAATCTGTATAACAACTTTTTATCATTGTTACTGGCTAACAATGGTGAGCTTGTAAGAGACAGAGAAGGTACATTGGTACAATGTGTTTCTTACTATCTGCAAAATACTAACCTTCAGTATGTGCTTAAATCACTTTGATTTGTGTATTTAATACCGATGCAATTTAAAACTCGCCCCGTTTTAAATCTCCATAAGATTAGTTTAGCTAATCCTCCCTAGGGACGCTAGTGACGCTTCACTTATATTCTGGGTTTAGTACCCTGGTTATCACTTCACTTCGGGCATCCGTGTAGGACACATGGACACTCTGTTTGCTATTTGTTTGGCGAAGTACGCCAAGAAATTGCCCAAAACGCCACCAAGATGGCGGTTGCTTTAAAGCTCTGGAATTGTGGCCAAAGGCAACGTTTTCCGTTTTGCTCTTGCAAGAAGACCCGACAGGATTTTCACCCTGCGTGCGGAAATTGCAGTAAATCTAATTTGTGGATGTCCGAAGACATGCTGGAAGACACATTTTATCGGATGAGAAGTATTTTTTGAAGTGTATTGTCATGCCTTAACTAACCTGATTGCGTTAGGCCTAAGAGTTTGCACGATCTCTTGAATCGTCCTTCTTGTTGATTCCGTGTGGATCACTTTAATTTTCGCTCTCAGACATCATTCTGCTAATTCTTTCTTGAATTCTTTTACTTAGGAAGTTTTATTATTCATTAAAAACTTGCACGTATCTTTGTATGCATTTGAACTTCCGCGGCATACACATGGCGTATTGCGTGTTTGACTGCTTGCATGTTGCTCTCCGGTTTCGATAGCGCGAAAATCTTTGCCGTCTTTAAGCCTGATGATTTTTCGTTTTCGTTTAAAGCAGATGGAGTTTAATTTTATTAATTTTAGTTATCCCCATTTCAACTTATTTTGGTTGATTAATAAACGGAAGAATTTTATTGAATTTTTAATCCATAGCCGCCTGAAAAAACTTTCAGACCCTTTTTTTTTTTAGAGTCCATATGGCACTTGGGTCGGTTCTCGGATTCAAACCGGCATTCTCTTGGGTTAGAGCCGACGACGCTGGCCACTGGGCTGTGACTGCCCACTTTGTTCGGGGTCCCTGGGAACCCCTCACAAAGCTCACGCTGGGACTTAGTTTTTCGCTGTTATACGTTGAAGGCGTACGTTCGTATCTAGGCGGTTATGGGTTAAATTCCTTTCTTGACGCTGCATGTTGGCTGCTTTAGCCTAGCGTCCTTGGTTGGAGCGTCATGCATGTGGTAACGTTGCTGTATTATCCGATCGTTATTTTTATTTAAGTTTTAGTGCAAGATTAAATCGTAAGATCAGAGGTTGTTGGATGAAGTGTCAATAATTCCCTCCCCTATAAATCCGGTAGTAGACTCCGTAGGGGGTTGGGTGCGATTATTCATGATCGGAACTACAAATGATGACATGACGTCGCGAGGGAATTATTTCTGCTTGCGGACAGGACACGATTGTTAATATGGGACAATCCAGATAAGGGCCTAATGATCCTAAAGGAACGAGAATTGGTGGAAGTCTCTAGGCAAATGGACATGATCGGGCAGGAACCTAGACAGAGCTGAATTGTTGCAACAGGAAGGCAATTAATATGCGACATTAGCTCTAAAATAATCAACGACGCACAGCCCAAAGTGCATTTGTTGATTTAGGTGCTTCCACATGGTTTTCTGACCATGTCAGGTCGAATGGAAAGCAGTGGTAAATAAAATGACACTTCTTCGACAGGTAAGTGCTTCTTGTTTTGGTTATCTTGATGGCATTTTTTAGAGCACTGGGCGAAAATCAATACGCCAAAACGCAGTTTCTCACTTTTACTGGATAGGCAAAAAAATCAAAGAGCACCGGGCAGAAATCAATACGCTCTTACGCCAAACTCCCATACGCCTAACGCCATTTCTTTCACGGTATGGATGGAAATTAAAGAGCACTGGGCTGAAGTCACTTCTGCTGTTAACCTTTCTGCAATCAGCTGTCTCTTTTCGCTGTATTGATGGAAATTAAAAGAAATAGGTAAAATTGCTCAATGTTTCATGAATGTTGTGTAACATCAATGTGGTGATGACCGTAATAAAACAAACGCGGTAAATTAACAAACATGCAATGTAATGTGGACAGCATGGGGTCAAACTGAAAAATCTTTGGGCAAACGGAGATGCTTGAGCTGCAGCCTAAGAGTAAGCGCAGGACTGTCGTAACTAAGGAGAATTTAAAGCGGCACCCATCCAGATGCTCAAACTCCACTTAAAAACTCTTCGACTGTGGCAAGGTCGCAAGGAAGGTTACGAGTGAAACTATTAAAGGAAGTAATTAAAGACCCTATTTCTGGGTTGGATAAATCGTTGTTTCAACTTTAGAAAGATTGTGAACTGCTATCTAAGGCACTAACTCAACGTTGCCAAGGATTTGATGGGTCACGTTTGAGTCTCAAAACATTGCCACAAATTATTCGACATCACTTGAATTACGGATTTTCACGTGATTTTCCCTATCCTGTTGACGTTCAGAGTTCCATACATATTTTCACCCTCCGAATGTTTTGACAATTGACAAACGACTAAAACTTATAGGCCTGAATAAAATCATTTATAACTGCATCCTGCATTTCCATGCGCAGTATGCACAATGTCAATCACATGACTTCTCGTTTTATAAGCCCATCGTAAGAATTTTTGATGCAGGTAGCCATACCACAGTCAAATAGTCTTGTCGCGGGGCCCCCCCCCCCAAAAAAAATGTCCTACGGCTGAGCTAGTGGACATTCCCGCTCTTTCACTCTGATGTGGTAAATCCAGCCATGAGCTGGGCCGCACAACTCACGCGATGACCAGGCCTATTTTTGCAGGTTAGAATTAGGGTCTTATGCACGGAAATGGAGAAAATTGACAAATCGTCAATGAAAATGGAATTCACAGTAATGGCAGGTATAATGACTTTAGATGAATGAAAGTTCAAATTACTGAAACATTGTCATTAAGCAGTTAGGTTACATTTTTGAAGGCATGGTATTGAAGCAGCCTTGATATTTTAGAATTAAAAAAAAAATACGTGCTATGGTTCATTACGGACAGACATAATTTGAACTGTGAAGGAGATACTGGTAATTTTCATGAGAAAATGGGGATGAAAGTTCTTGTAAACATCGGCGAAGTAAAAGGTTAAGCTTTATGATCTGTAAAAGTGTGTGTATGTTGGAAGGTAGGAATCTCTTGAGTTTCGCGGAATCTTTTCTGTTCAGTTCCCCTTCCAGTGTCTGGGTATCTTGCATGTCACTATGGTACGATGACCTACCCTTGACCTGAAACGATTCATCATCGCGGTGGAAGTTTTGGCAACCGGCCTCCAAGATGATGGTCTTCGACAGGGAGACGGGCAGGCATTTTCTCTGCAGGTAAATGCCTGCAGGTTTAAAGGGGTGGGAATTTTGTCTACTCTCTTGTTAACTATGTTGATAAGTGTCTAAGTGTGCTACGTTGAATGACGTGGAAATCATCAAGTTTAGTGGGTTCGTGCTGTCCCTCCGACCAGTAGGACAAAGTCAGCACATACTGAAGGTTAGTAGTTTGCAGATAATAAGATACGAAAATTTTAACAAGCTTAAAATTAGTTTTTACTATCCTAAAATACTTACCTTCAGTAGAACCCACCTATCCTCCCCGCTTCACGAACCCGTTGTAACCGTGTGTTACAACAGTCGAAGTGAAGTGATAACCAGGGTACTAAACCCAGAATATAAGGGAAGCGTCACTAGCGACCCTAGGGAGGATTAGCTAAACTAATCTTATAGAGATCTTAAAACGGGGCAAGTTTTAAATTGCATCGGGGATTAAATAGCCAGATCAAAGTCATTTAAGCACATACTGAAGGTAAGTATTTTAGGATAGTAAAAACTAATTTTAAGCTTGTTAAAATTTTCGTTTTCAACAACAAACTACAAGGGTAATGCATGCTTAAGCCGAAGACTATTGGTCTTAGTATTGTTTACACAAGCATTGTCTTTACTTAACAGCTCAAATGTAATGCCGTCGTCTCCGATCAACAGCACAGCGATGGGCTTTAGAAATGCTGTCCCTATGGAATGTAAAAGGGAGCTAGCTAAGTGGGAGAGGGGCGAACTGTTGGGCAAACTGTTTACCGTTAAAGGGTTGTTTACAAGGTGTAGCTAAAATGCTCCCACAATTACACCTTCGTTGTATGCAATGGCGGTTTTTTCTTTGCAAACGGGACTTTGAATCGAGGGTGCGTCGGGAGTTTTAGAAACGGTTTTGAAGTGACGATAAATCGTGGTTTGGATGCCAAGGGGTTAAATTCGAAAAGTAAGAGATTTAAATGATGGCGTCAAAAACTAGCAAGAAATAATAGCTTGATAAACCAAAGATGACTTCCATGTTGCAAGAGTCAAGACACTTTTGTTCATAAAATGAAAAAAAAATAAATACAGCTTTTTTTATGTTGGTTTCATTCCCTTTTTTTTTTTGCTTTCGGTCTTTGTTATCCTGTGTGCAATACAAAACAGAACGAAAGCAATTTAAAAGTGAACGAAGGCAAAAAAAAAAAAAAAAGTAACAAAACCAACATAATATTTTTATGTTTTCCCCTTTTATCTGTCAGTTTTATGATTTCGGACATTTTTATCAATTTAAGTTTAACTCTGATTTGAACTTTGAACTTTAATGGGTACAACGAGGTACAATGAGGTAGTAAAGAAAATAGATATATATATATACAATATTACAAAGACACATTTTAAGAATAAATTGATAATAGAAATAGACTTATAAATCTTCTGGCAGTGGAGCACGCAATACAGCACAAGCTTGTACCATCTTTCAAGTTCGTAATAAAAATCTTTTTTTCCGGTATTGCACCATCTCCCATAGTTAATTAAAATATCATGGATCTACTCACCAAAATGTGTGCGTCAGCCACGTAAGTCTCTAAACAAAGTCTCCACGATAGTATTTTTGCAGCCACGTAGCTCACGCCATAATAAAATCTTTTTCCAGCAGGCCATAAGTGGAAAGGTCAAACAGTTCACCTCAAAACAAGCCTCATTGTTACTGAATGTGGTAGACCACCCAATACTTCTTTTTACACAGAAATGATACACTTTTCCCAGTTCATTCCAGAGCTTCTTGGTGTAATTGCTTCAAAATTCTATGCCATACAAATGCAAGGCACAACTGTTCATGACATGCCAAAGATCCTTCTGTGTCAGAAGTTGTCGAAATTGCATGTAGACAGCATTCCCTTGCCTACTCATGCTCGTTCTGATAGTTCTTATTTGACTCTCCCATTTCAGATGTCTTGTAAAAATAACACCTAAGTACTTAAACTCTCGAACCCATTCAGGAGATTTTCCTGTTCAAAAATTCAATTCCGGTCCCATCATTGAATTCCATGCAAACAGTCTTTAACAAGTTACATTGAAGTCCATTAACCTGTAATTCGCATGAAAGACAGTTCATGACTTCCTGCAGACCATTTCTACTTAGGCTTATACCCATAATGTCGTCGGCGTATGCTAAAAAAGAAATTTTAACGCCATTAATGGTCCACCCGGAAGTACTATTTTGCACTTTAGTTAAGATATCATCCATGAAAAGGACAAAAAGAACGCAGAAAGTGGACTTCCTTCTTTTACACCTTTACCTAATTTAAACATGGGAGAAAAAGCATTACCCCTGTAGACATGCACTTCCTCATGAAGGCACTGATTTCTGATCGTGATCATATGGATAATATTAGTGTTGATTCCGTGCCTAAGCAGACATGCCCACAATTTATCTCTAGGAACACTGTCAAAAGCGTTTTTCATATCAACAAAACAAGCAAACACTTTCCCACACCCTTTAACCCTTTCACAACCACTTTTTTTCACAATCGTACCGTTTCATTTTTTTAACTCCCATATGTAACTTTGTCGGTCGTGGAATTCGAACCGGTATTCAGTTGGTTGGGAGACGACGACGCTAACCACTGGGCTGTGCTTGCCCGCTATGCTCGGGGTCCCCGGGGACCCCTCACACAGCTTGGGCGCGCATTTGGACTCTGTTTTTTCACCGACTACGCTGTATTGGCTATCCGGTTGGCACAGGGTTAATCCCTCTTCTCACAATTGTCTCAAAAACTTTAGCTGCAATTTTAGTAGTGTGTCCTTTTTTATAGGCAAATTGGTTGTCGCGAATCTTCGTGGTTCTGAGCGCAATATTCAGGATCACAGTGTCCTGTAATTTAGCCCAGATAGACAATATGTTAAAGGAATACTAAACCCTCTAACAATGAATTTTTTTATCGATAGTTTAGATACTGGAATTAATGTTAACAGGTATCCGACGTCAATAGGTGTCAGTGTTTAAACCGTACGAATTTTTAAACTACCTGATTTAAGCAGACGATGCACAAGCTCTGGAGAAAATCCCGTTTGAATCACCACGTGTCGTGACGTCATTACTTTAACGGCGCCTTCCACCTGTCTGCGCGACCTGCGCGTGCGCCAGAAACAAAACGGCATCCCCTGGGTCTCTCGTAGTTCGGTCATTTCTCTCATCTACACCACAACAGGTCATCGCTGGCGGGATCCAACGGGTCTTCTGGCTTCTTTAGTGTTTTCTTAGCGATCTCGCATCTTTTTGCTTTCCGTTTACCACTTGCAACAGGTTCAAACTGATAAGGCTGCAACGAATTGACAGCGACAGCGTTGTTGGTAGCCGTGTTTGTTTACAAGCAGAGAGTGGTCGCGCGCGCGCTGCACGATGGGAAGGATGCGCTCCCCACTTCCGTTATGGTTTTGACGTCGCGCTGCATCACGAAACCTCCATAGTCGCGAGCTCTCGCTGTGCTACGTTTGGTTGGGTGTCTTAAAAAACACACTTATTTTAATTTATTACGACGTAAGTAAGAAGGCAAGCGACATTTTATAAGGTTTGAAGGGGTTTCTAGGGTCTTAGCTATCATTAATAAAATTGGAAAAGTGAGGGTTTAGTATTCCTTTAATGCCACGATAGCTCGAGCTTTCATTTTCAGGAAGACCTTTTCCCTTGTAAATGGGTTTAACAGTCACCTTCCTTGTAACATTTAGCGTATGCCTATGTCTGAACGTGCTTTTCAGAACGTTTACAGTCCATTCCCATAAACTGGTGCCACCGTGTTTAATATTTTCAGCGCTGGTACCGTCAGGTCCACATAATTTTTCACGCTTTAATGTTGAATCGCTTCCTTGATTTCAAAGGCAGAGGGGATAATAAAGTCGTCAGTAGGAAGGTAATCAAAAGGGGGCTAGGAATCCACATATATGGAGGCAAAGATTTCACCCCACATATTTGCAATATCCTCTTCACCCTTTGCATTGCAGATTTTATCCACAAGTCTGGGTTTACTATTTCGAACATGTTTCACTTTTTGCCAGAAGATGGCTGGAGTCATTCTCACTTTTAACAAATTCAAGCAGTCGAATGTCTCTTTCATTCCGTTTGCACCACCTAATAGCACCTATGAAAATTCTTCTAGCATCATCTTTCTTATCTTTCTTAATTCCGGAAGTTTGTTTACCATCCTGTACCCAGGCAATATTTGCTTGCACATAATCGTTATACTTTGACTGGGCAAATTCATTCCAACCAGCTTTTGCTTTACGTTTATACTTTTTACTCTTCTTGATGCACTGCTCTGCTGCCCATTGCATAGTTTCGTTCAAAAAATCACAAACACCATCTAAGTCTTTCTTATGTTGAACGTTATCACATCCAGCAATTTCGCAGGAAAAGCATTCCGGGAGTGAAGCATTACTAAGGCACTGCTCAACGAAGAATCTATACTTCTGTTTGGTAAAATCGCTTGCCTTTTTCCAGTTAAGTCTATTAGTAGTAACAGTGTCCTTCTTCCTGTCGCAGAAAACAATATCAGTCATAGGAATTCTGAGACTAACAAATAAGGGGAAGTGGTCAGACCCAACGACATTATATAAATGCATTGTTTCAGCAATAGTTTTCCGGAGCCCGAGGGATCCCACTATGGAGTCAACCCAGGAGGTGCCACTATTTGCGTAGTTAACATAGGTAATTCTACCATCGCAGTTACCAATATCGTCAATTTTTTCCAAGCTAAGCTCCTTTAAGTAGTCTTCCAGAGCATCTAAGAAAGGGCCATTTCTCTGATTAAAGCTGTAAAAAAGCTGTAAATAAAAGACCTGTTGTGATTTTGATTTTTTTTAATGCAACCAAAATTCAATAATTTTAATCTAAAATAAATGCATAGACTACATACTGGTGTCACAAATATACCAAAATTTTGCAAATTATTTTTCGAAATGAAGCAGTAGGCTAATCAATGTGAAATCCTTCAACTAGAAAAATGTTTTCTGATTGATTAACCTAGTGAGGCTTTGTTTGACTGTTTCACAACAAATTTTCAGAATTTAGCAGCATTGCAAAAACAGTTCCTGTAGCCTACATGCAATTATGCTTTATTGGTACTCATAACGTATTAAGAAAATAACGTGAAACAAAGCAAAAATTAACACCATAGCTGCAACTTATAAGGGGGGACAAAATAAACAACTTTATTTCGTTTTTGTGTGTGAATTATCCTGTACCGGCCCGGATCCGGAACCGATCCGGCACTGACATCAAATATCTGGAACCGACCCGGATCCGACAAAACGGTATCCGGTCGATCCCTAGTTCAATGTAATATTATCGCCACACCGTTCAAAATGTGCGCCGTCATCAAAATCTGCCCTAGTCAAGGTTTCTATGGCAACGAACAATAATATTCGGAATATTGTACGACAATTTTTCCATGAATTTCAATCGACACCCCGGTGTCGCTGAGACCGTCTCTGAGTTCTGTAAGCGACAAATAGCCTACGAAGCGACATTGCGTTATTTCTCCCTCACCTTCTATGTCGCCTTCCGTTTCCTGTGGATCTTCTCAAGCGACGTCACATGTGTCGTTTGTCCTCCAAAGTGAAAACACGCAACGTCTATCGATCTGTGTAGCCGCCGACGTCTCCGCACAGAAAAGCATTTTTCAGTGCTTCAATAGCCAAACTTTTGGCCTCTACAGCTCTTCAAATGCTTATTTTAAAGAAAAGGTTAAAATCTTCAGATTCCACAATGATGTTCAAAGACCCGCTCACAATCCCATTCATCTGTTCACAGAGACAAATGTCCGTTGGAAAATTTCGACAGACCATCTACGAGTGCGGCTAATATGGTCTCTCGCCACAGATCTCTGAACAATTCTTCAGCGTCTTCAATTCTGCAGTTTACTCATCTTCTATTCTAAACAAAACCTTGTTAACGCGCTCGCTCATCTAGCCCTTCTGATTAAACGGATGATGAGAACATCTATAACGCAGGGCCCGACCTCATCCCGTAGTGCCAGTTCAGCAAATATACGTTTCATCACCTGGAAAACAGCCCCTTCTGCAAGGAATACCAACCACCTGCTCTAAGTAAACTTGAGGCGAGAAGCTTAATGGGGTGCACAACACCACACAAAAATTCAAGCACAAGGTCGATTGGGCCAACACTTCCATCCTCTTGCATTCCAACACTAAAACATGGACCCCACCTTCGTACATTGGAATCCTTAGCAATCAAGAACTTCTCTCATCACCGGATTGCCCTTGTGAACCTCACTGGAATGTCTTACAACGAAATTGACAGTCTCCTACATGCAGACTTCACCACAAGACTTGAATCCATGTGGAACTGTACGAAAGTAAATCGGACAGAGACCTTAGATCGTCTCGTAGTCTTGGCATTCTGAAGTTTAAGTCCAAAAGGCAACGTAAATAGCTTTGCATCTTTATTTAACTCTTGTTGAACCGTCGGCTTTCCGTCCTGTTTAGTGGTGTGACACGAAAGAGGGAAGTTTGAATATGGGTAAACCGACTGCAAGATCATGTAGGTTACACCATCTTTCTATGCCATGAAAATATACATTATCCGAATTATAGCATTCTCGTTTTCCCATGCTGTTTTGTACTAGAGATAAAAGACTTTGGAGCGTTGCCGGTGTTGCTACCTACTGTGCATCGGGTCTGAACAGCCTCCTTAGTATATAAGCCAAGTCGACGGCTGCAGCTTCATCTTTTGTTCTCTAGGTCTCGACTGCGTCGGACATGCTGTGTACTAGCTCTCCCAACCTACGGTTACCTCCAATCAGACCAAGAGTGTACCCCATCACTGACAACCGACTTATCGGTTCCACTACGTCTTTCGCCCCGGCACACATTTAGCCGTGCACCTCAGCACGGGTAACTGAGGAACCGGGTAGCAAGCACCCAAGCAAGCAGCCATCCAGTTGTGCTCCCAGTTCCCCTGTGGACCGTCTCCGCACCTTGAAGTGGATCATCTTGGACGTGGGCTTTTGGCCCGTTCTCCTTAGACCCAAATCTGCAGTTTTCCAGTGTCTTTGAACTCGGATACTCACTCGGACTGCAGCACGGTTACCCGTGGGATCGGGTGGCGAGTGACCGAGCAACCGAACGCTCTCCTTCTGCTACGAATAACCACCATGCACCCATAACCACAGCATGGATGGTTGGATAGCCAGGTGACCGCCCACCAAACAACATTATAGGACGCCCAGCTACTGCTTTGAAATGTGCGCCTTGCGTTCGTTCACTCACCACTGGCCCGGTCGACTGGCGACACCCAGGCGACAGGGACCAGACGCCTACTTTGGGTAGACTCCATCTTCATCGATTGTTTCTCCTACAGCACCATGCGCCGCAAGTGTGCCAGCACTCGAAGATTCGGAACCGCAGACAAGGATCCATGACCTCCAGGGAACCATGCTCTGCGGTCCACATAACTTCTTCCCTGCGACAAGCAGAATGCCTCTTCTCACTGGCAACTGGATTCAGGGCTTGGGGCCGGCCCCAAGTTCGGGCCCGGTGCCATCTCCTTTCAACACACGCTACTCCGGGTTAACAATCCCTCGCCTTCTAATCCTTTAGTGCATGGTTACAGCTAAGCTCTATCATTCCTATTAACGACGACCCTCACATCGCGGTTCCTGCTGTCCAATTGCTATCTAGACTTGTCTCTCGGGTCCTCCATTTCGACAACGACCTCCATTGCATTCACAACCAACATTTACTACGGTTCCCTCAGGCCTCGACCCACAGTTCCCTAGGCCTATAGGCCAGTCACAGACACCCAAGAGATCTATAACACCATGGCACTCCGCTATCCCTTTTGGATTCTTTAGGATTATGTTAGATATGAACTCCGGTCTCCATCATTGCTTACGGTCCCCTCACGTCTCAGTCTACATTTCCCTCCTGCTATTGGGATCTAAACGATATATCCACAGAACCCGCAGTATCTTCCTACGCACCGTTCTTACAGACAACTACAGACAACCCACCGTAAATGTTTCAATGTTTAAAGGTGGGGGGGGGGGGGGCTGTCATAGCCTCCACTAAGCAACATAGTATAACAAGCTCCTCACCGGTTGCCATCCTTCATTACATGTACATCACAGGGAACCGGCCCAACTCGCCCGCGGACCTCCAGGCCTTGCCTCCAGTCACCTTTCATCCAACACTGCCTACGTTAGGCTTGGGACTGTCCCCAATGCCAAACAACGGCACTTTCCAACTTTGGACCTAGGCTATGGAAGACCTACTTCTCCTGCTCACAGGGAAATAAAACAACAAGCCATAATTTTACGTCTATCACCGCCCATTTAATCTCAGTCCTTTATCTCAGTCCCCGGTGGGCCCCCACGGTTCCCTCCTGGTTTTCCTCAGCGTTTCCAACAAGCCTCGCATCCTACAGTCAGTAAATCACTCTTCCGTACAGCTAGGTGCCGCCTGTTCTGTCTCCTTTCTTTTCATCTTTCCTTTTGCTAAACTTCCTGCAAACCAGAGGCCTGTGTTTTTACGCCTGGACCGTTTCTGACGCCCGTGCCTTGTTGTTCTTTGTTCATAGATTGCGACCATGGTCGCTCCGATAGAGCCCCAACCTGCTCTTTAAAGTCAGCAGCAGCCGATTCACGTGGGGGACCGTGTGAATACATCTGGTTCAACTTTTTGTCCCTCACCACTCGTCACCGACGCCCTCTCTTCTTTCATGCCTGGATGGTCCTCCATGTGCTGGTTTCCTATGGTCTCCCCGCGATTCCTTCCAGCTACACTACAGTCTTGCAGATTCACACCCGCACCTTTCTTCCATCACCCTGCATTCGGCCGATCTTCCAGACAATCCAGAACAGCCTGTCTGCTATGTAGCACGTCTTCTCTTGTTAAGTGTGAACACCGGTCCGTTTTCTGGCTACCACAGCTCGGTTTCTGTCTGCCATTTGTTCCATGATCCAACTACGCTTGTCACTCATTGCAGGGCTTACAGCGGCCGTTTCACGCGATGGAAAGGGTCAACTAGCATGACCTAGACCTTGTCACTAATCCTTCTTGCAGTCTCTATCGGTACTCTGCTCATCTTGTGGTGCCTTTCTGACAGCTGTGCACTCACGGTGGCTTCGATCTTTGCTCACCACAAGCCTCCCCTTCAATACCGTAGTCGATGTGCATTATTGAAACATCAACCACTTCGAACTCGGTTTCCGGTCGCTTGCCAGCGGTTCTCCCTTCATCCACCACCCGAAGGCCGGTCGTTTCGATGCCTACTCCGCCTGTTCCTGAGTCTCTTCCTATGGCAGTACCCTCTACAATTCCTGCAGTCCTTGCTGGGCTTCTACGGGCACGTGGGTCTCCGGCTCTAGTCCTCCGACCCCATTAAAGGTTCCCTCTTCCATGGTATTCACTTGGCACCGATGGTCCCCGTCTGCTTCTGTCGCTTCACTCCTTTCCTCTAGCCGTTAGTCATCCGCAAGTCTCACTCAGCATTTCCCGCAGGAGTTAGAGGTCTTCAGGACCGCAGTGATGCTTTCCAGAACTTACACCTTCTTTTACAAGACACCTTTTTTAACTGTTGACTCCCATCCCTTCAACACCTTCATGGATGGTACGACACTGCGCTCCTCGTGACCGGGCGATCTCTCTGCGGTCATCGGCCCGTTGGTCTCTCCAAGATGCTCCACCTTTCAGGAAACGCTCTGCCGCACCCAGTCCATCGTACCCTCCGCCTAGTGCTACGGTTTCTTCACTAACACATGCTGCCGTGGGAGTCCCTAGATCCCCCAATCCGTCTTTTCCTCCACAAACAAAGCTAGGATCAATACGGTCCTCCAGTGCAGCTTCCTCAACCTTCCCTGGCGTCATTACCGGCGATATGGGCTGTATACAGATTCTGCCACATTTTCTACCAGCGTTCCCTAATGTTACTCCCTGATCGGTAGCTCCTACACATCGTCTGCTGTACACCAACTACCAGCATCAGACCTCCGGCCTTGCTCTTCGATTCCAGATCTTGTCTAAAGAAACCTCCTTCCGATCTTTGAAGACATCTCGTTCTGGTTCCGGTTCCTCGTGACAGAACCGCCCTCCAGCCTCAGTCCATACATTGAGGCTTACTGTGTCTCAACAGTCCGTGCTCCCTCATTGATGTTTACTGTGTCTCATTTGTTGATCCACCGTTGCCAGGTTTCTCCACTCTTTTTGCAGCGGGCCTCCAGTCACCGAGTGCCAGGACACTTCGTTCCACGGTCACCGTCATGGGTCCGCCTCTCTCGGCTCCCACTACTCTGACCGATCCCACTCAGGACACGGTTACCACGTCTCCTCTTCAAGTCTTTTGGAACTGAATGACCGGTGACCCTACGCCTCTTCCCAGACTGGGACTGGTTCCTCTTCCTCTTTTCCCTCCTTTTGGCACCATATGAACCATTGACCTTCTGTGCCCTCAGCCACCCAACTCAGAAGACAGTCTTCTTGATCGTCTTCCAGTCGCCTTCGCTGCAGCAAGATGCAGGCCTTGTCGACCATTCCAAGCGACTGCCTTTTCTCAATGACCACACGGGAATTACTCTAGCACCACGATCTTCCTTCCGAGCCAAGACTCGACAGCCATCTAAACGGTCCCAACCCTTCATGCTTCAGGCTCTCTCTAACATCCTTGGCGATGAACCAGAACAATCCCTATGGCCGGTCTGAGCTCTCAAGTTCTACCGAAAAGCCTTGAAACCACTTCGCCGCGGACGGTCCCGGTGTGCCCCCATTCACCGCCATATATGGGGAAGCCGCGGTTTAAATTGTCACCGCTTGGGTCGAGACGGTCATCATCCAGACCTACGACGCCATCAACTGTGCGGACCACGGTATCCGTGTTGCTGCTCATGAACTCGGGCCATTTCTGCTTCCTGGCCATACCATAGCAACATTTCCATCACTGACGTTATGGAAGGAAGCTGCTTCCGGGGGATATCCGACGGTGTTCACTTCTTACGAGATATGACTGCACACGCCGGTGGTCTGTACCGTTTGGGCCCCTTCGTGGCCACCGAAAAGCACATGATCCTGTTTCCTCCAGTATCCCAGCTTTTCTTCGATCGTGGCAAAGGTTCTACTTTTGGGGATCCTTAGTGGGCCACGTCACATGGCGCCCACCGCCATTTGACGAGGTCTGTGGAATGCTAAAAGTCAGGTAATGATATTTTCATGGCATAGAAACATCAAAATATCAGGGGCACCTGGTTGATTTTTGTTTCTATTGCCTACTGAAAATATACATTACCAAAACATTCCCACCTTCCTCCTCTCTATGTCGCCACTAGCACGTTAATAGGAGAACAAAAGATGAAGCTGCGGCCGTGAACTCGACTTATATACTAAGGAAGCTGCGCAGAATCGATGCGCAGTAGGTAGCAATGCCGGCAACGCTCCAAAGTTTTTAATCTCTAGTACAAAACAGCATGGGAGAACAAGAATGCTAATATTCAGGTAATGTTTCATTTCAGTAGGCAATAGAAACAAAAATCAACCAGATGCCCCTGATATTTTGATGTTTTTTTTAGCAGGAAGCAAACTTCCGAAGAAGGAGTACGGACAATTTTCCGAAAATTTAAGTTTGCTTTTGATGTTTTAGTGATATTTTAAATTGGCTTACAGGTGGTGAAAGTGGGATTTGTTTTGTTAAGAATATTGTTTTATCGCCACTGTTATCGCCGTTTGCCAGTCTTCCAGAGCAAACTGTCTTTAGCCTGTAGTATTCTAATGACTTATGGTCAGGTTTGTTTATCCATAGCATTGATATAGGTAAAATGTCTATTAAGTGCAACTTAGAAGAAAACAAATCTGAACTCAAGTTTGATCAACATTGGATCCGTTAGATGGATGGCCTTATCGCCATAGTCCGTGGGATACGATGTGTCTTTTTTCAAGAACAAATCAAAGTGGTTTTGTATTGTGCAGTCCTGTTCGATGGGAGAGGGCTATCATTTCTCCTTCGTAGACTCCTCCTCACTGTGTCACCTTTTGTTACAAATGGGATATCCCTTTGCTTGTCGGCACCTTTTATCCATACTCATTTGCATACAACTTAACCTTAATTTATGCAAAACTTACGTCACTTGCCCCCTCGCACCACCTTCTCTCCCGCGCCTGTATACCCACTTGTCTTTTGCCACGGCACACTTCGGACGTGTTTTTTTATTTGGTGCTACAAAAATTCGTTTGGTGGGAAAGGAAGCGTTTTTCCAAAGTCTAAAGAAGGTGACAACATTGGTCTGGGTTGAAGACAACACCGTAAGTTGAACGTTAATTGTTCTAAGGAACATGTTAATTTGAACGTTAAGTTTGTTCTTCGGAACAGGTCAACTAAAGAGTAAGAGTTAAGAGGCCTAGCCACGTTTCCCCATTCACGGATTCACAGCGGGAGTTGAATTACCCGGTCGGCGGAATGTCTAACTTGAGTGCGAAAACAGGACTGCCTGTTCGTAGTGAATGAGCGTTTCGATTTAGAAAATAAGCCCTAAATGTGCGGTCGCCAATATGGCGCGGTTAAGTGTTGAGAAAAAGGGGCACATGTTGCCCTTGACTGATTGAATAGAGTTATACGATAACTCCATGAGAAATGTGAAACAAGCTAAGGGTATACTATACCTTCAGGGTTAACATAGCTCTAATGTTAACAGAAGTATGGATACACGATACCCCCACGGTTACACGATAACCTGGAAATACTACGTGTTGGAATTAAAAATGCAAATGATGCATTGAGAGTTATACGATAACTCCAGAGTTAAACGATAACTTGCAAGGCGTTATACGATAACGCGTGGATCCATGAGAGGTTGTGGCGTACAAATTATTTTGCAATACTAACCTGTTGCGAAACAGCGTTAATGATAGCGGCGTAAGAACTACGAACGCAGTGAGTGGCAGACGATGCCATATTGCCTGCTGCTCCGGCGGAGTAGGGCAGTGATAGCCAGATAGTGTTGGTGTGAGAACTATGTGGGTCGTTCCATTTTAACGGCAGAGAGGTAGCGACGTGTGCCGAAGCTAAATTTGTGCAAACCGAAACTAAAGTTTGTGCGGCTGACGCAGCCTTGTGGTTGAAAAATGAGTTCGTACGTGTGGAAATTCGAGATGAGACATTCAATGTGTAACCTGACTGGAAGTGACAATGGTTCATTGTGGTGCGATGTTCGGTTGGTAAACGACGCTGACCGCAGACGTGGCCGAGCTTGGTTTAGGCTTAAAAATGTGCGATTAGGCTTATGGGCCAGTAGGTCTCGTACTACGATAGATGATTGGCGGCCTGCCGGAGTAGGCCTTCCACAATAGTTGAAAGGAATTTGATTTGTGCGATGTAAATTCTGAGATGGATTAGGAGAAATAGTCAAGAGTGGCAGTGGCCACGATGGCTATCAGGCATTGTTGATCAGGTCAGTTTTTGCGTTATTACGCTGGATAATGCAATATTTTTTTGAATGCACAAATGTAGTGATATGGGGTTTTTACTACGTAGCCAGTGTGTTGCTGTTATGCTTCGTACTTGAAAGTTAACGTGACATTTAGGTCAGTGTTCTGCCTGCGAGACGCCATGACTGTTTCAATAAATAAATAAAAACCACGCCATGAAGGCCTAGAATGGGAGACATACATGTTTCCTGTAGTGAGAATGGAAATGCACTGCAGAGCATGCTGAGGTTGGAAACCTTCCCCACACATTAAGAAATATTACGCACTTATGTGAGCTTATTGGTAACATTTCGGTCAGCTGTGGGAGTTGCGGTGAATTATTAGGAGTTCGTAAGTATGTCGCATAAAGTGAGTCCTATCATTGGGCTGTTTGTAGGAGTTTTCAGTTGTGCACTGGTCAACTGGACAGTTAAGCCGATTTGTTGTGTGGTAACTAATCGCCGCGGCAGGGTAGGGACCTTAGGGCCTATCGTGGAACTGGTTACTAGGTTATGGTAGGGCTACACCCTGTTGGGAATCTGTATAACTAGCTGGTAACAGCCCGGTCAGCAGACCGGCAAGTTTCGGAATGACATAGGTGTGTTGGCCCGTACATGAAACCCCCCCCCCCCCCCCCGCTCCTTCTGCCACCTTTATTATTTTGATATGTGGGTTGGATTTGCCACTGCTAAGTGGGTGCTGTTTGGAATGGAACCCTGATACGTTGTCCTGGCAGGTACAGAGGCTAGGGGTAGTCTAAGGCCTCAAGAGTAGGGGCTGCAGTTGGTGCTTCCCACAGCAGGTGGTATTTGCATGGGGTGTTTGGCGAATAACCAGAACTGTTAGGCCGGCAGGTTTGCCTGTGGCCAAACAGGTCCGGGGTCACAAATTTTTTTTTTTTGTTTGGTGTATGACGGAGTACGCACGAGTGCCCTGCATAGGGCAGGGCTTGTTATGGTGATGTGGTAGGCAAGGTGGCTTGACTGGCGGCTCGTCTGCTTACATGCTGTTCGAGGGACGGTGACGGCTTAGTGGTTAGACTGGTGATCGAGTCAGTACTAGGGTACCGGTGCACAGATGTCTCGGCCATGGAATACGTGTGGTTTCTGTCACTAGGCCTACAGTTCGCGCAATGTGAGCTGTGTGGTAGGACTTGGTAAAGCTCCTGCCTTGGCTCTGGGCACATGGTATAGCTTGGCGTTCGGGCCTCGGATGGGCACAGCCAGTGGCCACGAGACTGTGCGATGTCTTGGGTGTGGCAGGATTTACAAGTTGTGACATTGGCCAATTGGGGCTTCATCATCACCGAACGTTCCCACCAAGGTGTGGGTGCTGGTTTGGCGGGGACACTGCTGCAGCGGATACTGGATCTGAGTTGTCTATGAGGTACAGGAAACAGGCTGGCCGATGCGCCACATTGCGAATCTGGCCCATTTGTAACAAAAGGTAACACAGTGAGGAGGAGTCTACGAAGAAGAAATGGTGATTCTGCCAGAGAACTTGTTCTCGCAGTAGAATCAAAGTTCTCCGAGTAGAATCCGACAAAACTATGTTACGTCTATTTCCCCCCCTCCCTGGCGCTTCTTTGCGGCTCAGCTGCAAAAGATAGTGGGTAGTTCTGGCGCGGGAGAGAAGGTGGTGCGAGGGGGCAGGTGACGTAAGTTTTGCATAAATTAAGGTTAAGTAGTATGCAAATGAGTATGGATAAAAGGTGCCGACAAGCAAAGGGATATCTCATTTGTAACAAAAGGTAACACAGTTTCGTTGGATTCTACTCGGAGAACTTTGATTCTCCTGCGAGAACAAGCTCTCTGGTAGAATCACCATTTTTCAATTAAACTTAAGTTTTACTTACCTACAACCCTAATGAACAAACATTTTATTTCCAACATTTTATCTGTTGCTGAGAAACGTCGAATATCCAAAATGGAATTGCACGAATCGCCTACCTGAATCCGTTTTGTCAGGGATGGTGTTAAACGATGTACCATGGACAATGGTGGTCGTTGTGCCACAAGTTTTAAATTAACAACATTCTCAAGATGTGGGTTGCTCTTTTTTATGTTTAGCGTTAATCATAAAAAACAATAAGGTGAACAAATTAAAAATTATATTAGGTAAATGTAAGCATCTTCTTATAAATGACAATTTACAGAAATGTAAATTTCTAACTTGATAAAGTCGTACCCATTAAACCTGTTCCGTTACTTGGAAGTGTGATGTAATTTGTAATGTTGTTTGTGCAGTTAACACTGGGTTAATTAGTATTGTAAATTTGACTATCAGGATCACTTGCTAGTAGCTGATAACAAGATGGTAGTTCTTGCCATTAAATTTAGAACATTTGAACTAGTATCAAGTGAAGTAACTTCTAAAGTAGACCAGTAATTGAGGAGTTGAGTCTATCAGCTTATTATTAGTTTTTCTGATCAATTTATTAAACCTAAATTACGTATTTTTTTACAGCTTCACTTGGTGTGTGCACCAGATATATGTGAAACTGATGCGATTGTGAGGAGTGCAGTGGATCAAGCGAAATTCAAGCATTTTTTCACAGTTGGGACGGACAGTAAAACCAAACCTTCCAAAGATGTATGTCCTGGAGACGTTTGTACTAATCGCTCGGTCTCTCTTTTGTATCTATTAAAACTGATTCCTTTTTTTTGATCATTTCAGCCAAAAGATAATTTGCCTATTTCAGTACATGCAAGTGTGAATGCACTGCAGAGCTTACATAAAGTGAATATGAAAGCACGCCTGGATTATTCTCCCGTAAGTTTTTCAACTTAAAATACCCCCTCCCCCCACAGGTATTTACTTGGATTTAACTGACAAGTTCCTGAGATGGTGATTTGAGGTGATTGCTGTATTACTATTTGTTAATTTCTTCATCACACTGCACCAAAATTTAAAGTGTGGAATTCTCCTGTCGGCTGGGACGTCCGCTAGACACCGACCCTGCAAAAGCAGTCGGCTTGCCTATGTCGTCCCTTCACGACTTCTCCCACTGTCCTCGTCGACCGCTTGGCAACCGGGTTTTCCGGGGTGCTCATGTCGTGAATGACGGCGCTGTCTCCTCCTCCTGACCGGGTTGCCTCTAAGCGACTGCTGTAACCTGCCCACGTCAACCACCACCAGCAGGATGACCCCATGCGGTTTATGTCGCGATTGATACCACCATTGTCCATCTGCAGCTCCCATGAAGCCCCGGTTGCCCGGATGGTCCCATTTGCTCTTGTCACGAAAAGTACACCCCCCTCCGTCCTGCGGATCTTATGTCGACATTGCCAACACCTTACGGTGACGCTGCCACCTGCGCTCGCATTTCCATTGTCGTCTCTGCCTTTAGCCTGGAGTCCATGAAGTCGAAGAGGCCAAAGTGTCAGTTTGGTCTTCCGGAAACTGGATTTTCTCCTTTCGCGACTTCTTGCCGACATCACTCGAAGACGTCCTTGCTGCTGAAGACAGGCCTTCATCTATCCCGCCTTGTTCCTCCACGACACTGGATAACCGCTTACGCCCGGGATGCCTTTGTCGTGAAAGAAAAAAAAAAAGAAGAGGAAGAGTCTTCCACCTTCTAAACAGACAACGCTCTCCGCCACTGTCCGTGCTTGTAGTTTCGGACGATCCTCGGCAAACCGTGCTCTCTTCCGACTCACATTAGAAACCCCGTGTAGCCGCATACTCCATGGGTCGTCCGTTTAGCTTGCCACGTCGAGATCAGCAATCGTTACTACGAATTATGAGCAAACCCCCACCTTCATCGCGAAACTTGTTGTCACCACACCAAGTTCCCGCCTAGAAACATCCTGTCTCCACTCTGACGCAGGAGATGCGTTTCCACACCAGTCGCTCTTTGGATTTGGGTTTTCGCCTTTCGCGACTTCTACTTGGCATCTGCCGAAGACGCCGCTGCCCATGACGGCCTTTCGGCCATTGCTCTGACTCCGGATGCTGCGCTCCCGCCTGCTCCCCTGCTAGTCCCTCACGACCACTTGCCGACCGATCACAACTGGGACGCCAAGTCGCGAATGATGCAGTCGACTCGCCGCATCAAGACGGTCAACACACACCGCCTCCGCCTAAGCCCGGCCTTAGAGGAAGACCTTCGGCAAGTCAAAACTCTATTCCGGAAAGCGAAACGAAAACTCCGTGATGCATCATCTCAACGTGGTTTCTCCAACATATACTCTCCCCTTGACCTTTCATCCAAGACATCATGTTGTGAATGCAGGGTAATATGTAGCGAAACCCACACCCAAGCTCAGGCATCTGCAGCCACAAATTCACCCTTCGCGACAGACTTTCGAAGTTCTACAAGGTCTCCCGATCTTCACCTAAACCCCACCAGCGGCTACGAACTCACCCTTCGCGACTTTCGAAATTCTACACCTTCCCTGGCGCCTCCTTTTTGGACGAGAACGAACCTCTACAGATTGTCTCGAAGCCCCAGCTTCACACCCCGGCCACACACCAAGGTTATCCGGCCTTTTACGACGATGTTACCGTCCCTGTGATTCTCTCAACAGCCCAAGTTACGGTTCCCTCCGGCACGATCAACTAATCGTTCGGCCTTACTACCCGATCTCAACCACGCCTTGTCGTGAAAAGCTACGGTGCTTGTCGCGCAAGCTGCCTCACTTGGCTTTCCGCTTCCTAATTTAACAAAAACCGGTAAACGGCGATTACACTGGTTTTGCAAAGACATTTCAAGAAACAAAATCACACCTGAACCACCAGGAAGATTTCAGAGAATATACCGTTCTCCTTGTGCGTGTATTTCTGAAGAAGGAGAACGGTATTTTCTTTGAAAATTCAAGTAGAACTGTGAACTGTGTTCTTCCTGGTGGTTCAGGTGTGATTTTGTTTCTTGAAAAATTTCCCCTTCCGGTTCTTGCCTCGTCTTGCAGCACCACGACCACTGCAACGCTTGTCGCGAAAGAACAGCCTCGTTTTGGGAGGTCTACCTTTCACTTCCGGTGTGTCGAATTTTTCCCGCCTCCAGCGTGCAGTTTGGCACTCTCTACATAGCACCCTCTCTAGACACCCAAGTCGCAGTGATTTTCTGCATCCTGAACCGTTCTCCGTCACCATGGTCAAGATTCGGCATGCGAAAACCTTTTCCGACGTCGAAGATGCCTATTTCGGCCGGATCCCTGTAATTGAAGACCCAGGTACCTGCGAATGCCCGGGCAACAAGAGGAAGGATAGACTCGACCCCCACAAGGACGTCTGTCAATTTCATCGCCAGTGTGAGTACTACAATGCGCCATGCAACATTTGTGTGACAATACCACTAGTGCAATGGAGAGTGATTGCGGCAACACATTTTGCCTCTGCCAAACGCAAGAAGCAAAGACTTGAACGGGCACACTCCCTGCAAAAAAAACACACAAAACACCCCCCCCCCCCCCCCCATCTGAAGGTTCTGCTCCAGCATCAGAGAAGCCATCCCCGGGCAAAAGATTCAAACCTTTCACCAATGCTTCACCACTCTTGCTGTCGGTACTTAACCCTCTGGGCTCTAGAAGTCGATATATGGGCTTTACATTATATACGTTTGAGTTAAGAAAAGAAAACCTTAGGGCCCAGAGGGTTAAAAAACCAATACCTAAATCAGGTTCTAATATCCAAGAGAGCGTCACAACCGCTACTTGTTCAACCCAAACTATGCCGGGAAAATCTCTCCAAACCACTCCCACAGCTTCCGCCCCACAATCGCAAGAATCATGACTTTTTCAACGGTAGACCATTCGTCTGCCTCCCCAACGTCTTCCCAACTTCAGGAAAACCCTACGTTACCTTCTCATCATGAAGATTCTACTCATCACGAAGATGCCGTCATAACCATAGAAAGTTCACCACAGCAAAACTCACCAACACACCAGGATGAAAGCCCTTCTTCACCAATCGGAGAAGAACAAGCTGTGGACCCATTTTTTGAACCCTTCACAGATGATCTTGTTGCAGCAACGCCACACTCCCCAACACACGGGTGTGATCCCGACAACTCCCCCGCCAAGACAACCCAATTTGAACCCTCTGGCGCTCAAGTTCCTCTTTTACATGCCTCATGGAACACGAAGCCAATCAGACCGAAAACGAGGACATTCCATCATCAACCCCATTGTATGGACTCGACACTGAGAGGAAACCTGACCTCGACTGTTCTTGGCTTTTCTCCACCATGCACAGGAAAGGGTATTTTGTGGTGTGCTGGAAATCCCTGTAACTTCGCTTTACAAATCTTCACGCAACCACAACTAACACTCCGCGTCCAATGGTACCCCAGGGTTGAGATCAAAGGTGCCCGCCACCAATTTGATGAGGTCGCCCTGTCAATGCAAAAATTGACAGGTATCGCACTTTTCAAGCATAAAGAAAGAACATTTTGCCGGCCCCCAGCCAGGCCGGCTAAATATGGTTTCTTTTCCTGTAAAAGTGCATTACTTTAGGCCCACCCTGCCTCCCCTCTCGAGTCACCTTTAGACAACCTTGAGACAAAGAGATGCCATCCTCACCACCATCATCTCCTAAATAGGAAGAACTGCGCATGCGCGGTTGGGTACGGAGGTGACCGTCGATCTTTGAAATCTCAAGGCAAGGAAGCATCGTTGGGACAACAATGCAAAAATTGACAGGTATCGCACTTTTTCAGCAAAAGCAACCATTTTTAGTCGGCCTGGCTGGGGGCCAGCAAAATGATCTTTCTAAGCCTTTTCCCAGTATTATCTCTGTTGTGAAACAACGTTTTATTTTCAGCGGGATTGGACTGACCTGGATTTAGAGCCATTTCGATCTGTGATTGGCCCCCATACCGATCCCGCGGCAGACACCCCATTTTGTTCCCACTGCCACTACCACGTTCACATCAGCATACTCCGATCCTCCCTTTGCATCCTCCGTTGACGTTAAGGATGCTCCATTCTTTGGTTTTCAAACATTCTAAATTAAGTGGAATGCAAAATTGACACTTTTAAAGGTTTTAGTTCTCAGTTGACGTCAGTGATTTCGTCGTTCACCTTTCTTTTTTTCCGCGTCTCTTATCACCAACAAGATTGTTAGTTGCCGTGTTTTCCGAGTTTGCTGCGTTTACATAACTATGTTTACATACTGTTTACATAAGTGCTCTCCACCTGGGGAATTTTACTTTGCCCTTACGAACCAATTGTTGAGGATCAATCTGCCGTTCTTGCTTTCTCTTTGGATCCTGACGATCCTATTTCTTCTGAACCATTGTACAAAAAACGTAGAAAGAAATCTAAGAAAAGGAAATGAATGCTTTCTTCCTAGCGTAACTCAAAGCATAGCTCCAAAAAGAGGGAAAAAAGACTTCACATCATCCAAGAAGAACTTAGTCTGTCATTTCCGTTGCTTCTTGCCGCTTCTGTCAAGGCCCCTTTGCTGTTGATTTAGCTCCCTTCACTTCAACAGGCCCTTTCACTCGACTGGGTCTAAGCCATGCACTGCCTCATTACCGCCGCTACTAGTTCTCTTCCTGCACAAGAAAGCTAGTCCCATTCAAGAACCCGGTCTTATAAGCATCTCAAACCAGCAGTCAAGACTGACAGTAGTCCTTCCAGATTGTCGTCAGATTCCGTCTCCTCATGGGTCTCTTCACAGAAAAGGATCTCTTTGTTTGCTTTGTAGCCTGCAATGAACCCTTCGTCTGCTGATTTCCTTTCACTCCTTTCGCTGCTGCCTGCGAGCATTGCATTCCCTCAGCCTTGGACTTGCGCCGCACTTCAACCGGACCTCCACCGCTGGATTTTTAACTGCCCATGGTCGACGCTTCTCACCATGCCTGCTCTTCTCTGCCTGTTAGAGTCTCACTTCCTGGACACCCTCTTCCTCTTCGCTGGAGCGGGCACTGTTCTACCAGACTGGGCCTTTCACTTGATGTCCTGCGTTCGCAGCTTGGACCCTTCGGTGTTACCCGTGCCTTAGATTTAGTGCTAAGAAAAAAGAACGAAGGGATTTGTCAGTGGACAATGATAAATCAGTAACTTTTACTGAAGCTGACCATGTGAAGATGATGACAACGTTTCTATCACCTTTGAAAATGGAGACAAGGTCTTAATCTACATCTTCCTATGCAGATTATCGAGCTACTAGTTTTTGACAGCTTCCCCAAAAAATGTGTCTCTGTTTTCCTGAAGTTTCTTTAAATTAAACTTCGTCCGAGAATTGAGGATTAAGAACAGTCATTTCAAATGCTGATCATGGAAAGCAAGCTTGTAACGAGCTGTTAACTCTAATGCAATGTGCATCACGAAGCCAGCACTTCGCGGTGCACCTTGGCATTACGTATGCAGCACGCACTCGTTCAATAGCTGCCAATACCACTAATGGCTGCACGCGCTGAATTACATTACATTCCATATCCGCAAAGAATGGCCTGCCCCAGTCTGCGCGCGTCGTCCGTTCTCTTCTTCGACACGGGGAACTTCTCCGTGGAAAAGGTGAACCTCTTGAACTAGATAGACTCATTAGACTTCAGGCTGAGGGATCCGAAACTTACTTCTTCAACGTTAAAAGTAAAAGCCACCATCCTACTCAGTTTCCCTCTTTCAATGAAGCGAACTTCGTTCCATTCTGGATTCAGCACCCCTTGAATTCTGTACTACTTTAAAGATCCCGAAGCTTCTTCTTACCTTTAAGTAGTACTTCAAGGCCTTCGAAAATATTCAGAGAATGGGTATAAGAACCACTTCTCATGCCGATGTCCTCTACATAGCCGCTTCAGCCTGTTTAGAAGCTATCGTGAATCCTTCTTCCACCCGAGTAAACGCCAGCAAGGAGCTTGAGGATGGCTCCTTACTTCTGAAGAAAGGTGCAGAGTTCTCGACCCGATCCCTCCATTGGCAGACCCATGGAGTGGACAACTTAATGATGCACTGTCGGGATGCTGTTCTTGCCTCGGCTACTGGACTTCACCAGATCAAGATCAGTTGCTATGGACCATTCTCTCTTCAAAACAGAAGTTTTAAAGATCGCCCTATTGTTGAGTGCAAGTTCAAGCAGGCTACAGTTCCTCAATCTCGTAGCAGAAGAAGAAATAGCAGCCTTAGCAGAAACAATGTTTTCAAGGATGGGCCATCCTTTCATGGGCAGGGGCCGCAGAAAAGGAAGAGGATCCCAGCGTCAAGGCGACAGGATCCCCGAGTGAAAGAATCCTCTTCGCCGCAAGTCCCCTGCGAGGAAAGGAAGAAATAACTGTATTGATGCTCAAGGTCCCCTGGTGTGACTCAGAAGTCCTCTGTCTCTCGTTAGTGGCCTGCAACACCACTCAGAAGTTTGGAGCGAAATTACAGATGACCCCTGGCTCTTGTCCATAATTTTGTATGGCTGTGAACCAACTTTTGCCAAGTCTCCGCCGTAGAACTTCGCCTCACCTCTAACCCCAAATCTCCTCCTCAAGGTAGAGGCCCTCTTTCTAAAGAACGCAGTAGAGATTTTCCAGTACTGATCTCAGCCCGGTTTTTATAGCCCCATATTTCAAAAAAAAATAGAGGAGGGGAACTTCAATTTGAAGTACCTAACAGATACATCAGCAATGCAAGTTTCAAGATGTAGACCCTGAATTCCACTCGCAACTCAGTCCAGCCCGGGGAATACACGCAGCCCATCGACTTGGAGGACGCGTGTCTCCACATCACGCTTGACACGCATGTGCATCATCTCTTTCGTTTCATCCTCAATGGGACAGTTTACAACTTCAAGGCACTTCTCTGTGGACTTATAACGGCCCCAAGGATCTTCACATCGATCACCAAGCCAATCCTCGCAACTCTTCATTCGGGAGGCATCAGGACTCACGCCTAAAAAAGACGACTAACTTTTCAGGAACAAACACTCCATAGATCCTTGCAGATCTCGAGACCACGGCAGCCCTCTTCTCAGCTGGGCTTCAGATCAACCTGAAAAGTCGTGCCTTGAGCCCATGAAAGCCTTCGTCTTCCTAGGATGTCTTTTAAACCTGGAGGATTTCACTATTCCCCAGTCTCCGGAGAGGAATCTATTCATTTAGGAAGGTGTTGTCGATATAAAAGACCACCGGAACTTTTTGATGAGATCTCTCTGCAAGGTCAACGGTCTTCTGGACTAGCAGACCTCGTCTCGTACAGTAGATGTAGAGTACGCCACTGCACTGGTGCAGGAAGACTTACTGGAAACCAGGACCCAGCCCCTATCAAGACAGGATTTGGATGTCCCCAAGTTTCCCGACGTCTGATGCTCTGTGTTGGTGCAACCCCACAAATACTGCTTCAGGAGTTCCCCATCAGAGAGAAGGAACCATCAGAGATTCTTATCACAGATGAGTCAACCACTGGATGGGGTACCCACACCAACGGTGTGACTGCTGCTGGAGTGTGGACTCGAGGAATACCATCTCCACATCAACATCCTGGAGTTGCATGCAATCTACCTTGCCATGCGTCACTTCCAAGACACCCTGATGGGAAAGATGATTGAAATTCTCAGCGACAACACCACTTCTGTTGCATACTTAAACAAGGGAGGAGGAACCCACTCAGTAAACCTCCGCCAGCTATCGAACCAGATCTTCCTGCTTGTGAGCCTCTTGAAGATAAAGATATCTTCTGTTCCACGAACCAGAATGCTCTGGCGAACCAGTTCTCTCGTCCAGGTAAAATCCCAGCAACGGAGTGGACGTTAAGAACCTCGGTGGAACTCCGATGATCGACCTCTTCACCACAACTCCAATTACCTGCTCTCGAACTACACGGGTCCTTCTCGGATCCTCGAGTCTGGGCTGCAGATGCTCTGACAGCATTGTTGACTCATATGTTCACCTACATATTTCCTCCTTTGGTCCTTCTACTGCTGATCCTGGCTGGAGAAGATCGCAAAGACGAAAGGGACATTTGTCCTCATCGTCCTGGATTGGCCATCCGATCCGTGGTTCGTTCATCTTCTAAAACTTCTAGGGGATTACTTAAGAGGTCTTCCACTGGAAGAGGATCAGCTCACCCAGAAGAAAGGAAGGATCGTCCACCAAGCGTTACCAGTCCTAAGACTTCATGCCTGTCTACTATTATCCAGTTTCTCCAGACGAACGGCCTTTCACAGCAAGTTGCCAACCGCATCGTCTGCTGTTTGCGAGGGTCAAACGCAAGATCTATGAAGGCAAGTGGCATCGGTGACATCGTTGGTGCTATGGAAACAGAATTGATTCCATGGCTCCAACTCTAGCTTAGCTCACAGACTTCCTGAACTACTTATGTTCTTCTGGGATGAACATGGTTTTTTTTTCGGCCATAAATTCTGTTCTCAAGGTGGCAAGACACACTTCTGTCATCGAAGACTTCAGGATTTCCAACATCATTAAAGCTTTCAATTGGAAAGACCAGTAACGAGGAAGCTATTTGGTGTCAGTACCTACCTTTGGTGCTGACAAGCCTCCTCAAGAAACCGTGTGAGGCACTGGGACAAGCTTCTTCAGGACTACAAACCCGAAATCTGTCTTCCTGTTTGCCTTGGCATCTGCAAAATGCAGCAGTGAGCTTTAAGCCCTTAAACATGGACGAGGCGTATCTGCACTTTGGCCCAAACTACAGCTCCGTGAGACTTCTACCACGAGCCTCTTTCAGAGCAAAGACCCAGGCATCTACATAAGTATCAAAGTACTTCACGATTCCAGTGCTGGGTCCCCATTCATAGATGAAGAGGACAGACTGCAATGTCTGGTTACAGCTCTGCGCTATTGCCTCGATGCTACCAAGGTTCCTAAGTGGAGGAAAGACCGAACAGATTTATTCCTCTCCTATAGATCTGGTACAGGACAAACTACACCAGCCATGATTAATAATAATAAAAATTTAACCACAAATGTGGTAAGGTAATTGGAAGGGGTATAGCCCACTAACACCAACCTTGTGCTAAATAATTAAAACATGTCAAGATGAAAATCTAAAACCACAGAAATAGCTAAAAAGACCGCAGAGAAACATAAAATGTTAAGTGTTTTTTTAAAAAAAAGCATGAAGCAAATTAAAAAGAAACAAAGATGTAAAAAAAAAAAAAAAAATACAATATCAATTAGCTCTCACCCACAAAGATCTCTAGACAGACTGTTTCGCCCTTGTTTGGGCTCGTCAGTAGAGAATACTTTGTGGATGAGAGCTAGGCTACGCTTGCTAGGGCAAATGACAAGTGCGAAACGAATACGGTTTCAGCAAGCAAAATAGCAGAAACATCTGCTTGTTTGGGGCTCCATTCTACTGAATGGCTGACACCCAGGCCTGGGACAATTAAAAAAAATAAAAAAAAAATAAAAAAATACATCCTTCCGTGGGGCAATTCCTAGTTGAGATAGTTTCTTTTAAGAAACCTTGCAAGTGGTTGTTCATCTAAATGGTGTCGAAAGCCACCAACAGAGGATGAAGTAACCAAAGCATTTGGTAGAGATTTCCAAGCTTCAATTACATGTGATGCAAAGAAGAATTTTTACAATCTGTGTGCGAGGTTGGCAAACGAAGTTTAAGTGAATGGCCACACTGTATTCTACAAAAGTAAAAAAAGGCACATCGATTGTAAGTAGCCCATGAAGGATTTTATATGTCTGAACATGGTCAGCTTTGAGTCTCCTAAGTTCAAGAGGTTCAAGGCACGCTAACTCCAGCCTGGCATTTGAAGAATGACTACGAAACCCCGTAAAGCAGCGGGTAAAGCGGCGACGTTGAACTCCCTCCAGCCGGTCTATGTCTTGTAGAAGATGGGGCGACCAGACTGGGCTTGCGTACTCTAGGATCGGCCGAACAAAAACCTTGTAGGCCCAGACCTTGGTCCTAATGCAGGTTGACGTAAAACATCTTTTAACGCTCGCCAGCCTACGGTAGGCCATTGCTGTGATCATGTGGCAGTGGCTAGTAGACTTTAGGTCGGAGGTGAACCAGACTCCTAAGTCGCGTATAGTAAAGACACCCTCAAGTGTGAAGCCAGCCAACGTGTATACGAGACAAGGGTTAGCATTGCCAATGTGAAACATAATGCATTTATTTGCGGATAATGGTAGCTGCCATTTCAGTGACCATTGGGAGACAGCTTCAATGTTCGACGAGAGCATATAGCCGTCGGAAAAAGGTACGATTGGGTGTTTGCTTTCAAGTCGTCAGCAAATTTAAAGTGCTGGACGGGATCAGTACGTGGGCCAGGAAAAAGGTCATTTAGATAGATTATGAACAGAAGTGGACCCAGCACCGAGCCTTGCGATACGCCGCTAGCGATATTACGAAATGAGGACCTTGAGGTACCCACCCGGACACACTGGGATCTCCCAACCAGGAAGTCTTCCAACCATATGAGCAGATCTCCTTCTATTTAGAATAACTTGAGTTTGTAAATCAATTTCGTGTGTCCCACCGATTTGAATGCCTTGTGAAAGTCAAAGCATGCAACATCCGTTGGTATGCTGAGATCGAGCGCCTCTGTCCAACTGCTTCCAATTGCTTCCAGAATTCACTCTGTGATTCATCTATGAGAAAACAGATGAATTCACCTCATAGTCATATGACAACGTCAGGAGAACTGCTCACAAGATTCAAACCCTGTCCTCCTCTTGGGCTGCCTAAGATCAAGTCCCCTGGGAAGAAATCCTTCAGGCTGCCTCATAGAAGTGTCGACCACCTTCACGTTATACTATCTTCGAGACATCACCTCCCAAGTGGCAGCTTTGCTTAGACCACTCACCATGCACAAGAAGATTTCATGGCATCCGCAAGGAATCCACCAACTAACCCAAGAAGGGACAACTGCAACTGCCCATCATCCAGTTTGTCAAAGTCTCTAGGATGCAATACTTTATTTGGGGATGTTATTCTGGGATAAAAGTTATTATCCCTTCCTCAGCATGGATGAAAAATTTGTTTTATTCCTACCCAATTACCCACCCAGTCTCCCCTAATTGTTGTCACTGAAAGTGTGCCTCAACAATAAGGATCGTCAGCAGTGTGGCACTTGAGGTGCCTGGGCATGGATCTGGCTACAATACTAGCCGGAGCTGTTGGTGTAATGGATACAGGATTTTTAACTGTCAGGAATTTTCATCTTAAGCAGACAATGCAAAATTTTAATTGGGTAGGTATTCTACCAATTAAAACATATTTTCCATCCACGCTGAGGAATGGAAAATAACTGTTTTTCCCAAAATATCCTAAAATACCTATTTTACCCACCCACCGTCCCCGCTCTCGCCGAACCGGAATGTTCAACAAGACTTTCCATGATTTCCTTCCTGTCAAGTGTCGACCTATCATTTTTCGATCCCAGTCTTTGTGCGATCACTCGTGGACATTCTTTTAAACTTGCTTCACAGGCGGTCAAGCTGGAGTGCCGTAAACCTTTCTTTTGCTTTAGCGTTATCTGCGCTTGGAATGCTTTGCCCTGTGAGGTCGTTGAGGCGAGTTCAGTTAAGCGATATAAATCTTTATTAAATAAAAATTTGCCTTTGGACTTTTCTAAAGCGGCCAGAACTGGTTGCTCCGCTTGTCCCTTGAGTCTTTTCTGTTTTATCGTACTTACCTGCCCTTTTATGGACTAGTGTTAGTGGGTTTCCCCTTCCAGTTCCAAACCATTAATGTGGTTAAACTTTTATTTATTTATTTATTTTAACAGTGGAATGCAAAGCAAAAGTTACAACATCGATACTCTTACATTTACAGACGTGTTTGACATTATTCGCTCCTGACAATACTAATTTTATCTTTATAATTGCATTTTTCGAATACTGTTGCATTTATTTTTAAGACACGGTAGCTTGCATCGGTCAAATTTACAGAGCTGATGCAACAAGTTTTAATTAATGATTTATTTATTTTTGTATTTACAGAACATTGGCCGCCTGTATGGAATTTGCCCAAAGTTTGTTCGAATGAAGAATTTTCACGAGTTTGTCTTTTATCTCGTGTACCAATATGAAGGTAACACTGAAACTGGTGGACTGCTTCAGTTATGGGAAGATGCAGGAGAAACCTTCGTGGGCTCATCTGAACTATCTAAAGAGAACGCTTCTGCACCGGCACGTGTGCCAAAAATTTACCATCCAGCCAGAAGTTGGAAGAGGCATGTGCCACCACTTCCTGTTCACCAAGGTATTTGGTTAACTTCTGATGGTAGCTAGCAAAGGCTTTGTTGATATCGTTTTTTGTTCATTTGATCTGACATCAGTAATCATTTACCCCTATCATTACTGCAATTTTGTTAAACTGGAATCTCGGGAAAACTGCTTTAATTGAGACTGAAAAGGCTGTGACGTGTACAACAATTTCACTGACCAGGTTTCGTGAACAAAATTGCTGGTCTGTCTTCAACGACTAATTTTGGTTTTAGTAAATGGTTTTAGAATGGTTTATAGTGCTGACCTAAAATTAACACCTTAGAAGTGCTCAAAAAATTATTTAATGGAAAAAAGTGTAAGATTTTCACTGATGACTTTTTTCCAATTTACCTTAATGTTATTTACGGCAATTTATGTTTATTTATTTCTTCTTTGTTGAGCCTTATGAGTGAAGTATATATTGATTTGCATTCCCACTTGCCATACTTACTGTACTGGAGGTCTAAATTTATTAAATATTTTGGCTACATGTATATTATCGAGAAAGAAGACTGCATTTAATAACGACCCAGTATTGACTTTGATTGGTGGAGTCCAGGTCCTAAGTTGTAATTTATGATAAGTCTTATTGTGATGGCTTTTGTGGTATTCTCCTTCACAAAATCCTCCTCACTGTGTTACAAGATCGGATATCCCTTTTGCTTTTGGCACTTTGATCTTCCTCATTATCTCTCTAATTTATGCCAATTGTACATCACTTAGGATCGCATCTCTGCCTGCTCCCTCGCGCTTCTATACCACTGTTTCTTTTGCCACGGCACGAGTTGGTCGTGGTTTGGTTTTGAGCAAGTATTTGCTTGGTTCTACAGTTTGGTGAATTTTTGGGAGATTTCTACGGATTGCCAGTTGGCTGCGATGGAGTTTCGGAGGGCCGAAGTCTGCTGTCAAACAAAAATATCGAGGAAGTACTTACAAGAATAGGCTGGTGAATATGGAGGTGATTTTAAGCCTAGTACGGACGTGAACCAGGAGGCGGCAATTCTGTGGGAAATTGGGCAGATTCTGTGTCGGAATAATTGGCAACACTCTGGTGAGTACGTCAGTAGTTTGTGGAAGGCCGTGTTGGGCCAGCTCACCCCACAGGCTGGGGGATAGACGGAGGATTTTTGGTGTAGAAATATTTGAGTAATTTAAGCCGGTCCACCCCACAGGCTGGGGGAGAATACGAGGTTCCCGTGGAATGATAATTGTGAAATACAAAACGTGCGTCTCTACAGTTACTACATTGTAGGTTGTGCCCGATTACAAAGTGTGGTAAATACTAAATAGCCCAGGCCGAAACGATTGCTGCAGGCACCAGGCGTATTTGCTGTGTGTGGCTTGGGCAGTTGACAGCAGGGATAGGTAGCATAGGCGGATGCGTCGCGGATGCACGTTCACACGTCGTAAGTGCCGGTAGGGCTGTTTGCGAATGGTTCCCAGGTACATGACAGTCAGTGGTACCGTTTTTGGCGTAGCCAGGCTGTCCGCCCATCTAGTGTTGTTGACGTCTACTTCGGACGTCTGTCGGGGGAAGGAGATGTCCACTTTGTGATGTTGTAGCATGCAGGCTGGTTCATTATGGAAGTAGGCGGCCTCATCCTTTCCCACCTAGGTGCTCCTGGCTGTGTTCGAGCCAGTCAGAGTTTTTCGGAATAGATTGGGTGCGTCGATGTGTACTTGACGAACGGCTGTGAGGGGGCCCTGCCATCGCGAGTTTTCTTATGGGGAGCTCTTTCGCTCGCAGTCCATCCGCAAGTCTGGTTTTTTCTGCGGCAGGGGTTACAATTGTGTGACATGTTTGGGCTTCAACGATGGGTGGAAGCAGCGGCTGTCCGGACGAGTGCAGAAGGGGAATGTGAAGGGTAATCTGCAGGCCTGTCGTAACTGCAGATTGGTTGGCTGGCCCCGCGGTATGTTTCGAATCTATACCACTTTGTACCACTGTGCAGAGGATTTTGTAAGGAGAAATGGTGCCCGCAGGTGAATCGCAGGAGAATCGAAGTTCTCTGAATAGAATCTGACGAAACTGTGTTTCTTTTGTTTTCCCGCCTGCCTCCCTTGAGCGGGTTGTTCTGGCCACCCCCAAAAGACAGTGGTATAGAAGCGCGAGGGTGCAGGGAGGGACATGACTGGAAGTGACGTAAAAATTGCATAAATTGGAGAGATAATTTGATGCAAATGAGGGAGATCAAAGTGCCGAAAGCAAAAGGAATACCGTATTTACCCAGTTAGAAGCGCCGGGCGCTTAACAAATTTGAGTGGAGGGCACTTCTATCTGGAGGTAAAAAAGGTCACATTTATTATCTTGTAATCCAAGGCAAAATAAAAACTATTCTGCCTTTTAGCCTATTTTGCCAACATTTCGTATGGGGGGCGCTTCTATGGTAGGCACTTCTAACTGGGTAAATACGGTATACCACTTTGTAACACAGTTTCGTCGGATTCTGTTCTTCGAACTTTGATTCTCTTGCGAGAACAAGTTCTCTGGTAGAATCACCATTTTTGGATCACAAAGCCTTAGTAGTGAACTATTATTCTTTTCAGGGTGGCCGAAGGGGTGGTGTCTAGTCAGCGATGTGCTCCTACGTATTCCACTCTGTATATTTGTGACCATGGTTAATTTCAATCACAAAGTAAGCATAGTTTGGTTCAATCATTTGGTTGCAGGGATAGTACGCAACTCTTAAAATAATTGTTTGCTCTCTTTCTTAGGTTGAAGGGTTGGAGGAGTACCTAAGGGACCCTGATAAGCGCTTGCACTTAATAGCGCATCTTCCCCAATCCATGCTCAATGGGCTTCTCTATGGCCGTCGGTACATTTTCACCATTACTCTGGTAGCAGAGCATCTCGCTAATGTTGGACTTCTTTCATTTGGACCTCATCAGTACAAGGAGAAAGATCAGGTGGACAAACATTGAATACCCCTATTGTGCATGTTTCTGTTCACTGCATTGTAGTTATTTGAAATGAATTTATTAGGTACTGTAATTGTAAAAAGCTTGACTGATGCAGCTCACCTGTAGTTATATACGAATTTCCAAATTTTTAGTCTAGACGATTTAGTACTGTCTCAGGCATTCTGTGTGGATAAAACTTGAGGACTTTTGACTAGGGTTGCTCCGTTTTATCAGTTAACCGTATGTTGAACGTTTAAACGTTTAGTTATTTGCATTTAATAAAAACTGCAATTTCGGCAGCTTTAACCCTTAAACTTGTTGCATGCCTCAGTAAAATAATATTAGTTAAATAACTGTGTGGTCTACGGGTATAAAAAATTGCAGACGTTTAATAATTATAAATTCTAGTACAAAAATATACCAGGGAGTAGGGACTATCTTATTACGTTTTCATAATTAAAAAGACAAATTGGTAAGTTCGACAACGTAACGTAAAATATTCAACTTGCAGTCACGAAGATAATTTTACGCTCAAATTCAAAAACATCACCTGATTATGCGAATCTGCGAATTTTCGACAGGCTGCTGACTAAAGATGGAAAATTTAGTCCGTCTGCCCTCTTCAGGCCACCACAAGTAATTAATTTAAAAAATTTACATTATTTACAATGTCCGACGTGCATCCTCTGTTGTGGAAAGCAGACGACGACCGCGACACGACTCGTAACCCTCCGTTTTTACAAGGCGGCTTAATGCCATTTTTTCGCAAGGCGCTCGCTCAGTTCCTTGCTGATGAGATGCTGAATTGAAGGATTTGAGGGGCCTTGCAGGTTCATAAGCACTGAACCCCGTGATATTTCGTGCTGGATTGCCAGTGATTCAAGGCCCCTCAAATGCACATCCTTTCTGGAGTTTGACTCAAGGAGTGTTTGTGTACGGCTCCAGGCAATTTTGTGCTGTGTGTCCATCACATGTATGGCAATGCTGCTCGTCACTACCTTGTTTCTGGTGTCTACCATGTGTTGACTCACTGTTTCGTGGACCCCTTTTCTGGTCTCTCCTATATAAATGGCTGGGCGTTATTCACATTCCACTCAATACACACACTCTGGTGAATTCTTAACTTTTTTCAGCTCGTCGAAGTTGCTGAATCTTGTTAGGGGATAGCCGGCTCGTAACCCTAGGGTATCCGTGTCAGGGCAGTGCTCGCCAACAAACTCAGACGAGGTCTACAACTGTTAATGCAAAAATTAACAGTGTATAGTTTTTTACATCAAAAGAAAAACAATTTTGCCGACCCCCTGACAGGCCAGCTGAAAATTGTATCTTTTGCTGTAAAAATACATAACCAAACCACCCTACCTCCCCTCTTGAGTCACTGCCTGACACAACAAGAGGTAAAATGATGGCCAAACGAATGCGCTTATATAGCAAGGAGCTGCGCAGTTGGGTTACGACGTTGGCGGCTGCAGACCACCGAAAAACCTCCAGGGAAACAGCATCGTTCGAGGAACTAATGCACAAATTAACAGTTTATGTACAGCAAAAGAAACAATTTTCAACCGGCCTGTCAGGGGGCCGGCAAAATTGTCTTTTTTGTTGTTACTTTTGACCTTAATCATCTTATTCTTGTTTTCCTTTGTATGCAGAAATTTATTTTCCTCCATCAGCGAACCAGTCTTATGGATACCACTGCATCTAAACGGTCTTATTTCCAAACGTCGACAGATCAAGAGTATCCTGTCAAAATGTATGCATTAGGATCACTTCAAGCAGTAGAAAAGTACTGGTTTGATTTACGTCAGATTTGCTTGCACACTCAACTAGGTAAGTTAAGTGTTTTTTAATCAACTTGTCTTTGGAAAAGATGTCAGCACTGCAATTGAGTTAAAATTTATGTGCTGTACAGGGTGTGTGAATTCGTCACACGGCGAAGCAATCGTTTTGGAGCGTTTGGACAGGAAACCATCTATGGTGGCCACATGTCGACCGAAGGAAATAGACGAAATTACAGATGATGGTTCGATTCCTGGTGACCACCGTGGTGCTGCTGGATTAGACTCGGCTTTGTTTGCGTAAGATTGAGTGTGAATTTTCAGTAGAAGAGGCATCAACTTTGCCTTACTTTGAACTTCAAAAATCAAAATCAACTTAGCAGGGCACATCTCTTACTTTCCATTGTTTACTTGGGGTCGACTGAACCTAGTTCTACCTAACCCGGATCAGATTGGAGTAATTTACAAGACTTGTTGGATTAGATCCTTATCCAATCCTAACATAATCCCCAAAAAAAAAACATTTGTTGTACTGTTGAAATTGTAGTAAACAGTAACAACATTAAAAGAAACATGAAGGCTTAAACCCAAAACAGTATTCCAAGTACCAATTTAAAAACTGTTTGAGCTACTAACTTCGTAGTAACATTGCTTTCAAAAGAACATTCGAATGGTGTATTCACAACTTAAAAATCGGTCATTATTTGGCAATTATTTGACGACACTGCAGTTTTAATGGAACAAATTAAAAAAAAATACGGTCTTATATTCTGAATGTGTATCTCTGCTATCCAGAATTGATTCGTATTTCGGCAACAGTTTGTAATACAATTAAAGTTTGGTCGATTAGGACATTCCAATAGACGGTAGTACTAATGGAATGACTAAATCAACCATAGTTCAAGCGTATTGCAAACTGTTGCTGAATACGAATCAACTCTGGATGCCAGAGATCCTCATTCAGAATCTACTTCTACCAAGCAGACCCGGATAATTTGCAAGATTTGTCAGATCAGATTTGAATCCTAATCACCAAATCCAGATAACTTTTGTTTTACTGTAGCAAATTTTTAACTTATAACAAATTTGTGCTAATAAGTTGAGGCTAGTGCCTGGTGAAATAAAAAACTAGTAACTTGTGAAAAAAAATTAAATAGTGGTTCGAATTTCCAAATGATCCAAAATTTAGCAAAATTACTGGAGAATCGGGTGACTTTTCCAAATCGAATCCAGACCGTAAAGATCTGGCTTCAGATTTCGTTTATCCGTATTCGGTCTATCTCTGCTAATTAATCCTTGATTACACCACTTAAAACAAAAGAAAGTTGGTTCTTGGGCCTTTGTCTTCAGAAATCTGTGAGAGTGGGATTTTATTTTTTTATTTTATTTTTCACACCTGTTTTTCCATAAGTTTTGGGGAATTATTTTTTATTTTGGGTAAAATAAACCACTGCCTCATAATTCTAGACGTTTTTAAAATAATTCTGCTTATCACATGTCCATAAAATTATTTCATGGCAGGAATGGTAATTTTATATTTTCATTTCTCACTTAGGACCACTTTTTATCTGTAACTGCTATTTTTGCTGCGTCTTTTCTTTTTATTTACCATTAAAAATTGGGGTGGTTGGGGCGTGCGAAACAACTTTTCTTTTTTTAATGGCCTTAACGGATTGGGTGTCTACTTTTAGTCACTTGAAACGTAATTGGTCGTGGATGGGCACACCAAAGAATACACTCGAGTATTGGGACAAGCTGGAAAAGCATCATCGAATAGTTGTACCAGAAATAGCAGCACTCAAGGAAACTGATGGGACTGACAGTCTTCAATACATCAAGTACTTACAGCAAGGTATGATTATTGATAGAGTGGCTGCTTAAGTGAATAACAATCCTAAAGTAAACTAACCTGTTGTCATTTACAAGTTCGTAAATATTAAATATTAACAAAATTGGCTTTACTAATGAATGGCTTTGTTGAAAGCGATTAAATTCTGTATCTGCACCATTTTCTTGGGAAGGTTTTTAAAAAAAATATTTCTTAGCCTTTTATTGAAATTAGATATGTCCCATGGGCTTATAACCGAAATTACAGCACTGAGGATACAGATAACTCGCTTATCAGCAAATCACTTTTTAAACTAATTTTTTCAATTTTACTTGAATTTATTCTTATCATATTTTTAACGAATTTATATTAAATGTCCGCAATGTGTATCAAATAAATTCTTTAATATAACGTAAGATAGCCGCCATTAAGAAAAAATATTTTAAATAACTTTCTCAAAGTATGCCTAAAGGGAACGCATCATTCTTCAGTTTTCTATAGGTTTAATTCGAAGTACTGTACTTTACCATGGGAACAATCACCACAACCGAGTGAATTGATTTTTTTAATAGCTCCTTACGGAATTATTAGGTCTAAGAATCCTTTGATGCAGTTTATATCCGTTTAAATGCTATAAATTTGAATTGCCATCTTTCCTAAAGATCACGGTGCAAGCAGTAAGCAGCCCTCCGGCAGTAACTTTCACAAGTTGATATCTGGAAGGTGCACCATTGCTAATAAAAGTATGCTAATTTAATCAAAATAAAAAAAAGTAATAAAGTTTGTGAGAGACAAATTTTTTAGCTCTCGTGATTTTGCAAAATGCAAATTGTATTGCAGATTTTTTTTTTTAAATCCCAATAATCGAGTACTTTTGCCAGGATCTAGTCAGCTAGCGCAACCTACTGGTATCCAAGAACCTATTGTATCTAGGGATTCAGGTGGATTTGGCTAGTGCAAAGTCGGTGTTGCCTGATGGGAAACAGTACGGACTGCTGCATAAGGATCGAAAGATCCGCAAGAAACTCAAAGTGTCTGTGCGAGAATTTGGAGTGCTTGTTGGGGTTGGTAGAAAGTGTTGTCTGTGTGGTGGTGAATGCCAGGCTGCATGCCCGTTTCTGGCAAGACGATTTGCACATGTGGGCTCCTATTGGTTGTCTGGATGGAGTGTTGTCGCCCTGGTGCAGGTTCGACGTAGTTTGATGGTATAGTTTCTTACTACCTGCAAATACTTCCTTCAATAATATTGCTAAAATCACTATTTTACGCTTTTGCTGCTCAAACATAACTAAAAATCCCACTTTTTTGGTTTCTCCAAAAACTTTCTCCTTCTTCCGCTAGGGGCGCTGCTCCTCATCTTACTACAGCGCCCCCTCCCCTCTATCTGCATCACTTCTTGAGCACGCCATTTTGGATGGTCGTGCACGTTTTTTGCTTATACCGTAAAACCTCTTTAACTCGAACTCCAGCGAGACTGGCATTGCCGTTTGAGTTAAGCGGAGTTTGAGTTAAACGGAGATGCATTAAAACACAAGACATGCGTTGGCCTCGGGAGTACTCGGTACATATCTCGATCCAATGTTTGCAAAGGACACATCTGTGTTGTATGCAAAATACACTACTAGCTTATAAGAAAAAAACGGCAGAAATTCTCTTTCTGGTACGAAAGCAACACACAATGCATAACGTCAAGTAATAAAATTGCCATCAGGAGTTTGAGTTAACCGATATTTGTTTGAGATAACGAGGTTGGTTTTACATTGGGCCAACCAAATAGCACAAAATTGTTTGACTTAACCGATAGTTTGACTTAAGCGAGTTTGAGTTAATGAGGTTTTACTGTAGTATTTTTGTCATATCGTTGTTAGTTTTGTACTATTACATCCCAATTATGTCGGTGAAAGAAGCAGAAGCAAAGATGCTGGCGTTTCTGAAGACATCGAAATTTGATTCGTGCAAGCACACAAAGCTTTCCAAGGATTTTCATCCACTCTGCCGACGATGTAGACCTTGTGACTTCACAACAAAAGTGTACGATTTGTGCGAACTTCATCATGCTTCCTCTGTGGCGGCAATTCTTCACACATGGAAGAAATCCGATCAAACAGCAGCACAAAGAACGAGGAAATCGCCATTGACGGGACCCACTAGTGACGGGCAATTAAATGTGAACCCGGATTTGAGTTGGGGATAAAGTGAAAAATAGTAAAACGATCGCTCCCGGTTCGGGAATTAGTGGTTTCGTTAATGCGAGGAAAGATGGTGTGGATAATTTTGTGAAATTGGTCGATAAAATTAGTGCGTTAATCAATGTTGGATTTGCACAAGGTGCCGTATGGTCGCCGCTGACGACGCGTGATGGCAGCCCGATGGAGACAGATAGTCGTCAAGACAATGGCGCTTCCGAACCGCTTAATTATTCCCTTGGTCGCCGCGTGTCGCCGCAACGGCGCTCCTTGTCGCCATGTTGCCAAAGTGTCGCCGCTATGTCACCATGTGTCGCCGCACCAGGAAGGGTCGCCACAGCATTGTAAAAATTCACCGACGGCCTACAACAAGCGAGCACACGATAAGGACGACAGAACACAAACCAAACGTGTTAAAATTACTGAAGATGACGATAGGGAGGAGGAGGAAAATATTGATGACCCCTTCAATGAAGGACCGGGCTTTATTCCTTGGAAAGAGTTTGTGGAAGTGACAATTACCGAGGGTACATGGAGGTAGGAGCATTTCGCTACGTCGACGTAGTGATAAGTCGATATAAGATAAAAGTTCTCTAAAGTTACTGCGACGTGGGTACGTGGACCTTAGGTTTAGGCGCAACGTGGTTACATGGTAGTTGGGGAAGAGCAGCTAACGCGTTGGCGTAGCGGCGTAGCTAGACGTGGCACATGTGCACATTGCTTGGCACATAGGAGTTCAGTTGTTCAAAACAACCCAACTCCTATAACTTGGAATGCGTCACATCCTGTAAATTTTAATGTTTGCTTATAAAAAATAATTAGGTTTGAATTCGACTGCTCTGATAGGCTATTGCGGGGCGGGCCGCAAACAAAAGGTTAATGGGTGCGCTATATCATGTTACATCAATATGACTATCATGTGCCATCTATAGAAACATTAAGAATAAGATTATTCGGAAAGAAAATAGCTAACAAGTAATCGACTTTTCTTTACTGGAGCCTCTTCCCCCCCCCCTCCCCCTCCCATCCAATTTTTAATAATTTAGTTTTCATTAATTTAATCGATGCTTACATGGCCTTCACTAAATTGAAATATAAGAACATGTTTTTCAAACAGGAAAAAAACAACTTAACAAGTAATCAAATTTTTTTTACTTGCTCTTCCCCCCCCCCACCAACAATTTTTCGATAATAAAATTTTCAGTAATTTAATCAGTACTTTGTCATGTTACGTGGCCATCGCTAAATTGAAACATAAGAATAACTTTTTTCGGACAGTAAAAAAAAACAGCTTAACGAGTAGTAGACTTTTTTCTTTGGTGGTGCCTCTTCTCCCCCCCCCCCCCCCCACCACCAAATTTTTAGTAATATAATTTTCAGTAATTTAATCAGTGCTCTATCATGTTATGTGGCCATCACTAAGTTGAAACATAAGAATAATTTTTTCGGACCGTAAAAAAAAACCGGCTTAACAAGTAGTGGATGTTTGTTTACTGGCGCTTCTCGTACCCCCTCTCCCCACCAAATTTTTAATGATATAATTTTCAGTAATTTAATTAGTGCTCCATCATGTTACGTGACCATCACTGAATTGAGATATAAGACAACGTTTTTCGGACGGGCAAAAAACGTACCTTAATGCGTAGTCTACTATTGTTTACCGACGGTCCCCCCTACCCCCTCCCAACACACACACAAAACACGAATACAATGCCCAACAAGACCTAGGTCCGTACCGCCAAAAACTGCAGCCAATATTCCCAGTAACAGAGTGGCATTTTTCACGAGTTTCACTTTCAGTATACTAACGTTATACATGCCTAAAATAAAAGCATGAAAACATACCGTTGTAACAGTATGGCTCACAGAGCTGGAACTTGTTGCTGGCAACCAAGGCCAAAAATAAAAGAAAATGCTATCCAGAAACACATAAATAAATATGTGGTATAATAAAATATTTAAGTATTTCTTTTTTTTTTTAATTAATAATGTTTCAACGCCACTTACAGGTGAATTAACTATAGCCGCTACAGCTAGTGTTTTTTTTTTTAATGTAAATACGCTCCCCGTTAATAATTTCCACCGTGTGCATACCTGGTCCACGTTTTGCCTCGTAATAGTTTTTAAACATCTCAAAATTTCATTTCCTTTTGCCATCTAACTGTCAAAAGCTTCTTCATGTTTACGAACTAACTGGTTTTTGTTAAATTACACAGCGCCTACACGAACTAACTGTAAGGGTGTTGAATTGGCGCCAAAATGACGTTTTAGCGCCTACTGTTTCGACCAATTACAGCGTACTACTAGATCTAGGGCAAGCCAGAAAGCGGATTAAGTGGGTACATGGGGGTCCAATGTCACATTAACTTTCCTTACGTCGATGTAAAGAGGTGGTTTAACTAATTCTCTACAAGCTCGCCACTAATGCGACGTAGCAGGGTTACATGGGGGTTCTTGATGCGAATCAACGAATGTCGTCGTAAAATTAAGTCGACATAACACTACGTCGCTCTAACGAACATCCATGTACCCTCGGTAAATGAAGCACCTTAGGCCCACAAAATTTTTCAATGAGTGTCCTGAGAAATGTTTAAACCCAGATGACCCCCCTATGGACACTTTGGCAAATGAGGGAACTATTAAGCCTGAACCTGCACATCTTCCTCAATCTGCCGTGCTTTTTCGATAGCTGCTTAACACGGAAGCCTTAATGCGGAAAGATGAACAAGCCATCTCCTCAAACCTTTCCCTACCACCTCATGACCCTAAGAAAGCCAAGTGGTTTTTTCGATCAACGGGCACAGGAGCCCCCAACAAGAAGAGGTGCCGTACCTACCCTGCAGCAGAGTATGTGACTGAGTCTTGCAGTGCTGAACTTGACTAGATTTTCAAAACACCGGCGGTTATGAAAATCCCCTCTTCTCATTTTGAAAGACGACATCATGCTGCGGGCAAGCATGAGAGCGAGCTCGCAAGCAGAACTGGCATATTCAGCATCCACTGCAGCGTTAAAAGCCATGGCGCTTGTGAATCCCGAATTATGTGAAAACACCACCATCAGGGAGTGCATGCATTTGCTTAAAAGAGCATCGTCTTTTCACCAGGATAGTATAAACTGTCAGTGTCGACTGGCACTTAACAACACGTTCCGACGGAGAGACACCATGCTTGATTCGGCTACAGGTTTACCTACGGATACGGTAGATAAGTTAAGACTGCTTCCCATTCATGGTTTCTCGGACCTTTTCAATGGAAAATTATTAGAACTGGCCCCTGAGCGTCGGGAAAAAGTCCGAGCCCCACCCACCACTGTGCAAACTCCGAGGGGATCCAACCGGAGCCGAAACTCGTACCGACTTCCACCGAGAAGCGGACCGTGGAATAACCCCTATCCAAAAGGACCAGAGCAGAAGAAGAGTGGGGAAAAACTACCAGAGCTTTCCCCCTTTCTGGAACCATCCACCTCCCAACCACGACGAGGATCGGGAGGGGGACAGCGTAGACGAAGTGCTTTCAGGGGAAGAGCACAAAGACCATATCATCGCAACTGACTGGAACTGGCCAGGGACCCCCCCCCCCCCCCCCATTCACCGGCAGGTGAGGGGGAGGCTGTTCCAACACTTTTCAGCGTGGAAAAGGATTACGGAAGACCCATTCATACTGGAAGTGTTGAAAGAGGGTTACACACCGCTCTTTGTGTCAAAACCGCAGACTACAGATTACCCGCCAGATTGGCTGGTCGACACTTTATCAACCCCAGAGTTGATTGAGCAGGTAAACATTCTCGTGCAAAAGGGAGCCATGGAGCTTGCACCGCCTACCCCCGGGTTCTGGAGTCCGGCGAGAGTTATTCCGAAAAAGGGGTGCGGTTCCAGGGTGTTTTTCAACCTGACCTACCTGAATCAACATTTGGCCAAGACCCATTTCCAGATGGATTTGATCGATTCCATTCGAGAAGCCCTCAGGCACGAGGAGTTTACGGTCTCGATCGACATGGAGGATGCCTATTTACATATCCCACTCCACCCGTTGATCAGGCACCTCTTTCGACTTGTAGTAGGGAAGATTTCGTACCAGTTCACTGCCAATCCGTTCGGGTTAGCCACAGCCCCGTGTGTCTTCACTCGAATGCTGAAACCAGTTCTTGCACACCTTCACCTGCATGGCATCAAGGCCCACGCGTACCTGGACGACTGGCTCCTGAGACACAAGTCCGGGACGCAGCTTTCTCTGCAACTGGGGAGATGCCTATCCCTGTTCGCTCACTTGGGTCTAGGAATAACCAGAAAAAATCAAGGCTGACCCCAGCGAGGACTTTCGTATTCCTGGGAACGGAGATCGACACGCATCTGATGACAGTGAAACCATTGCTAGAACGGATAGAGAAGACAATGAAAGCTGAAAGCAGTGGTAAAGTTTTGCAAGAAATCGTCATCAACTGCAAAAGAGCTGGCCTCTCTCATTGGACTGGTCGACTTGAATGCCAGACTTGTACCACTGGGGAGGTGGAGAGTAAAACCACTACACTGGTTTCGGAAGGAAGAGTTGTGGCCGAGAGAAAGCTGGGAGGACATTATTTCCCTACAAAACCTACCGACCGAAGCCCTAAACTGGTGAACAGTGAGGAGTCATTTGGAGGAAGGAGTACCAATGCAAGAACCAACACCGGAAAACCTCCTCTTCACGGATGCCTCCCAATCAGGTTGGGGAGCCCACATGTCAGGAGAGACGGCGTCGGGGGTTTGGGACGTCGACGAGAAAGAGCTTCATATCAACGTCTTAGAGTTGAGAGCGGTACACAGAGCGATCTTGGCCTGGGGAATGAAGCTCCAGAACGAGACCGTGGGGATCATGAGCGACAATACCACGACCGTTGCCTACGTACGGAAAGGCGGAGGGACACACTCGAGATCCCTCATGGACGAGACCACTTCTCTCTTCAAGACCTGCATAAGATTGGTGGGTCTTTCTGGTACCCCGCCACATTGCGGGGAACCTCAATGTATGGGCGGACGAGTTGTCCAGGGGTGCCCAGTACCATCCACGGAGTGGATGCTAGACCCCAAGATTTGCAGGGGATTGTTCCAACTTTGGGGAACACCGACGATTGATTTGTTTGCCACGCAATTTAACACGCAACTGCCGTGCTTCGTGTCTCCATTCCCAGATGTGAAAGGCCTGGGAGACGGACGCATTCTCCGTATGCTGGGACGGGATGAATGCCTACCTGCCCCCCCCCC
>JAHWFP010113776.1:93535-111276 GCA_023313725.1 Lithobius niger
TGGAGTGTTCACGAAGTGATGCAAATACAGGGGAGTGGGCGCTGTAGCGCCTATTTAAAGAGAAGTAAACAGGAAGTTCGCTGTCTTATCAGCTGTAGCCTACACTCTGGTAGTCCGTGTGTTTATTACCATTGGTGCCCACGCTGGGCTAAGGTGTGTCCCCGCCCAGGACATCACAAGATGCTAGACCCCAAGATTTGCAGGGGATTGTTTCAACTTTGGGGAACACCGACGATCGATTTATTTGCCACGCAATTCGACACGCAACTGCCGTGCTTCGTGTCTCCATTCCCAGACGCGAAAGCAAGCCTGGACGACAGACGCATTCTCCGTAAGCTGGGACGAGATGAATGCCTACCTGTTTCCCCCCTTCAAGCTACTCCAAAGGACGGTCAACAAACTACGGAATTCGTCCGGACAATTCATTCTCGTGGCACCATGGTTCACAGACATCATGGAAATACGGAAGGAAGACCCTGTCCCACTGCCTATCACCGAGGCATCTCTGACCCAACTTCAAAGGTGGACAATACACCAGAACCCCACCATTCTGAACCTTCGCGGGTGGAAACTTTGAGGACCCTCTTCCGTAAGACAGGACATGACCCAGAAGTGGTGGAAAGACTCACACATTGCATCCGGGTATCCTCACAAAAGAACTATAACGCTAAGTGGAAGAAATGGTTTGGATGGTGTAGGAACAACAATTGTGATCCCTGCGACCCACCATCACCAAGTTATCGGCGTTCTTCGAAGACCTTTTCCGACAAGGTCTGTCACCCAGCGCAATAAAAGGATACAGGTCGTCCATTAATTCTGTTCTCTCGTGCATCAGTGGAAAATCAGTGGTGTCAAACTCCATTTTGACCAAACTCATGACGGCGTTTGAAATTCAGAGACCAAGAAGGGCAACCCTCTTCCCGAAATGGAATCTCCCTCTTGTTTTACAAAGCCTTATGAGGCCACCATACGAACCGGCGAAGTCATCCTCCATGCAGTGCCTAACACAAAAGACTAACTCTTTGGTGGCGCTCGCCTCGGCAGCCAGACAGAGCGAATTGGCGGCTTTTTCTCGGGATGATGACCATATTCGGTTTGCGAAAGATTGGTCGAAAACCTAAACCATTGTGCATAAAAGCCTTAGGAAAAGTAGTACCACTCAAGGAAGAAAACGGGCAACAATGCCCCATACGCGCGCTACGGTTCTATCTAAACAGAACGGCGATTCCTAACCCTACCTGTAACAGTAAACTCGTTCGCCCAACGCCTTTGTTCCTTGATAAAGACAAAGACGAAGGGCTACCCACAGGACTCACACCATTCAAGATGGGAAAGTGGATCTGCGCAGTAATTAAAAGAGCGTACGAAAATGGACCAAACCATATCGATATTCCACCAGAAATGAGAGCTCATGAACTCCGAGCTTTGGCAGCTTCATGGGCTTACGGCTGCAAAACGCCACTTGACGAAGTGGTTTCCGCGTGTTCTTGGAGTCACAAAAACACTTTCATTCAGCACTACCTGCGTGACACCAGTGGATTAAAAGGAAAGTCCCTTGTGAAGGAGCATGTGGTAGCAGGAAGGAAGTGGTGAGGTCCTCACTCTTTCTGGCAAGTACGATTGATGTGAACATTAAGATGTGCACAAGCATGTAAAAATGGTAGAGTTTACATTCTGCTGAGAACTTTGTAGAGAAATCATCCCAGAGTGAATGGGAACCATTCACCCTATGAAACCATTCTGACGGAGGTCAACATAGAATGGTTAAGAAGGATGATGCCAGACTGGAGAGGATAAAGACGGCCCTACGGTTTTAGGTGGGTAATATTGTAAATCATTCAAAAAAAAATAAAAAATTTATTTGGTTTTGATGGGTAGGTTTTTTACCTCTAAGAAATGACTCCTGGGTTCAGTGGGTGTGAACCCACCGCCTGATTGACGAATTCAGCAATATTATTGAAGGTAAGTATTTGCAGGTAGTAAGAAACGAAAATGTTAACAGGTAAAATTAGTTTTTACTAGCCTAAAATACTTACCTTCAATAAGAACCCACCCGCCTCCCCACGGTCACTGAACTGGATTGTTCACGAAGTGATGCAGATGCAGGGGAGGGGGCACTGTAGTAAGATGAGGAGCAGCGCCCCTAGCGGAAGGAAGAGAATGTTTCAGCAGAAACCAAAAAATGGGTTTCTTAGTTATGTTTGAGCAGCAAAAGCATAAAATATTGATTTTAGCAATATTATTAAAGGTAGCATTTTAGGCTAGCGTTTTGGGCTAGTAAAAACTAATTTTACCTGTTAAAATTTTCGTTTTTGCTGGAAAGCCCGGCGGTCAGTCGCCCGTGGTGTGTTCCCAAGCCAACCGCGGTGCTGTCAACAGATGCCTCGGATGTCTGCTGGGGTTCGACGCTGGCTGGCGATCATGCGCAGGGCCGCTGGCTGTGATGAAACTTGAGTTGCACATCAATGCCAGGGAACTGTGGCGATGGTGAAGGCGGTTGAGGCGTTCCCGGAGAAGCTGCAGGGGACGGCTGTGCACATTTTATCCGACAGCATGGTAGCGGTGTGTTATGTGTGCCAGCGAGACGGGACTCGGTCCCACGAATTGACTAGCCTGGTGCGGAGATTTTTGGCCTAGCAGCAGCGACTCAGCTGCACCATCGATGACTGTTTCAGTCCGTGAAAATTAAATTCAGTGGCTGATCGGAACTCTAGGGTGTTCCTGAACAGGTTTGACTTTGTATTGTGCCCAGGGGTGTTTCGGAGTGTGTGTGAGACAGATTTGGTATTCCAGGTGTGGATGTGTTGTGTCGGTGGCAACTGCGCAGCTGCCTAGGTTTGGGGCTTGGAGCAGGTGCCCGGGAGCAGAATTCACGGATTCGTTCAGTGTGTCGTGGAGCGGATTTTTGCCTTATTTGTTCCCCACGTGCTCGCTGATCGGGCGGTCGGTGCGCTAGTTGATGGAGAATAGGGTGAGACCATCCTCACCACGCTGGCTTGGCCGGGTGCCACTTGGTTCTTGGAGCTGTCTACCTGGGTCAAGGAGAGCCCATGGCCCTTCCCGCAGGGGCGGAGTGTGTTGTGGAACCCGTACGAGGGAGTGGCAGCCTCAGATACCTGGGGCCTGTGGGTGGCCTGGGGCGTTGGCATGTGAAACTAGGATGCTCGGCAGGTGAGAATCCCGCTAGTAGTGCACATTCTAATTAGAACAGAAGATCGGAGTCAACAACAACAACAAGCGTCTGCAATTCAGGATTCAGAGCAAAGGCCCACTGTGAATCGTGGAAAAATTCAAAGAGTGGTAGTTAATCATTTGTAGAACCGTTATACTTTTGTAATTGTGTAAATATGTGGTGAAGTAGGACTCATTCCCTTCAGCCTGATGAAGGTGGCAACTAAGATCCACTGAAAATTTGCAAGTTTATCTAAATTTTAAATTTGTCTGTTTTGGTTGTTCGTTTTTCCTTGAGTATGAATATAAAAATAAAAAAGCTCCTTTGCAGCCATCTTTGCACCAAACCCCAATATAGTCAAGACAGGCCCGACTCAACTAGCAGCTTTGCACGTTTGTACTGCATGTGGTGGCCTCCAGTGGCTGAAATTGGCACTAAACACTTAAAATTAACCGTTAACAATGGCCATAGTTTTAGGCCTGATATAGTAATTTTACTGCAAACTCCAGAACACATATAGAAGATGATTGCCTCAATGAACATCGATGGCGAAGGATTAGGATCAAGCTGCATTTATTCACAGGCAAAAACGTTACAAACGGCCGTTAGCTCTCTTCTCTCACAACCGGAAGTCTCTTACTCGCATCACTCATGCGCCTTACAATACAGAATACAAGGTCAGCTGAGGACTCGGCACATGGTCCCCCTCTCAACAATCTGATCCCTCGATCAGATTCCTAAAGCGTACCTTAGGCTTAATCTTATCACAGGCTTTAAACGCTTCAGCAACTTCTGCCTGAATTCATACACATTATGTAACAGTAATATAAAAGTGTTACCTCAATTCACACAATCCAAACTTCTTACCAAAAAAATTATGCAAACAGGGTAACAAACACTTGAACAAATCGTAATCATCTTAAACAGCTTTCAATGAAAACATTACGAAACACAACCTATGCAGCAGTGAGATGGTCGCCATGAGGTATAAAATAAAATATTACCAGCACATTAAACCTTACGGTGTCAGAAAGTGTCAGGAAATAACTGCCCAACGATGAATAGCACGGAGAGAACACCACCCCATGCGCCGCCTTAGTGGTGACGAGACTAGGGAACAGGCCCAGCGTGCCATTCTCCTCCTCGCCTCCACTGGCGACGTCGCACTGGGAAGAGGCGGGAAGCGCGACAAACCCTTTCGTCCACAATTTCACCTAAGTTTACACCTCTTCACAACAAGTGTCCGTAGACATCACGTACTTACGCCTTACATGGCACTCAATCAGACAAACGTGTTTTAAAGTAAAACTAAACCCTCCCAACTTAAATTTCAGTATCGTTAATTAAGACACTTAAAAAATATGTGAGAGGTACAAAAACCACTCAGGCTTTATAGTTATTACGTAGTAACGTGTCTAAATCTTCATTCTAGCAGACGAATTCTTTTCGTGCAGTCACACAGCCAAGTCTCGTTCGTGTGACGACACACTTCATCACCCCTTGGCGCATGCGCCCAACAAGCTCTGGCAAGATCACGCTCGGCTCTCACATTCCTCACTGCAGCTAGTGAAGAACAGCAGCACAGATTCTTTTCAAATGAAGCGCACGCCCCCTAAACTAGTTCTCCCTCCCCACGAGCAACAAGTGGACACTGTCCAATCGCTTAGCTGCCCAGCATTTCGTTTTGAGTAGATTACCACGTAGCTGAACGAACTTTCACGAGTCTTTGTAGCGGTAATATTCACGGTAGCTACTTTCTTGAATACTTTAATTTAATAAATCATGCAGAAATTGAGTTTTGTTTCGCATTGCTATGGTCAGAGCAGTTCGGTCTCGCAGCCGCCATGTTAGAAGCACAAGGCGGCGCGCACTCGCTAGTGTTCTGCGATGACGTCATTCCTCCAAGATCCAAGGGGATGATGTGTGACGTCAGTACCATGCGAGGAAATCGTGTTCGCTGTCTCGCGCCGTGGAAACATCAAACTTAGATTCTAAATTAACTATTGCGTAATTAATACGAATGTTGGAAACTTCGCGCAACTTGCATCTTGTTTTTTCGTACTTAACTAACGATAGTGAAATTTAAGATGGAATGGTTTAGCTTTCCTTTAACTCAAAATAAAGTTCAAACTCCACTTCAGATCACATAGTACTTAAACCATGTCACATCGCTTAGGTCTAATACCTTGGCACATTACACAGTACTACATAAATTTCCTTCAGTTTCTCACGTTTGCACCAAAATTTTCAGTCAAGAGGTACCTCGAAATTTAACCCGGAAAGGTATTTCAAAAGAAATTGCGTACAAACTTCAATTGCGATCTCTCTGGTCTAATAAAACCTCGACGTAGCACCAAAACAAACCGCTACATGAGAAAACCAAGAGTCAATCCCTGGCCTGACGAACACAGACGACCAGTGCCAAATCATGATCTCCGGTCAAAATCTAGTAACGACACTGCAAACCTACTTTACGAGCTCATAACTTGAGTGATGGAAGAACTCCATGTGCAACACTGTTTACGTAATACGTAGGCTACACATTTTTAGGTTGACAACAACTCAGTCCCATGAAATCATCACTCAAAATTCCGGAAAAAAAGGGGTAGCCGAAACACCACAGGATCAAATTTCCAAATTTCCCAGATTACCCACATTCCTTATCTCCACACTTTTTTGCTCCAAATTTCAAAATTGCGCCGTAAAGCCCGATTGTGAAATTGCACCAACAAAGTAGAAAAAACAACCACGCTACTCTTTCAGACATACAGCGCACAGATTATCCACAAAAAAAATTTTTACGCAACAGTAACTTAAAAGATTCGTAGATTTATCAAGTAACTAATTGATGTGCTCTATAGCGCACTCCGATGTTGCGGTCAATACAAGCAACCAACCGGGAATTACATGACAACAAACAAAATTTCTGGTGCTAAACCATTTCAGCAAACAGACACCTTACAGCCGTAGGTCAATCCTAGGTAATTTGTACTTTATCCAACTCCTTTTATGTTAGTAACCAATCCAGCAATTCCAGGAGAGTACAATTAAAAGGCAATTAACGAGTAAATTTTAAAGAGTAAACATGACACAGATCAACAGGGGTACTTACGTTCACGTGCGGTAGTCGGTAGCCACATACAGTTTAAAACAGTAAAGATATATCAGAGCATATGTAGCCTTACACTTTCCAAGGATAAGTACCGTTACCCTACAGTACGCGTATACTTTTGATTTCACTCAATATACACAAGGAGGGAAAAAAATTTTCGGCCAATGTAACCATCATTGAGACTTAATGAAGACAACCTGAGATTGGCGTACCACTTTCCTCCTCTCCAAGTTTTTTTTATCAATGCCCACAAATCGTCAACAATTAAATTCACATGGTATCCAGTTTCATACCATCGCTTTGTAGTTAATGAGAAAAAATAAATAAAATAGTGTACCGTAATGAGTAATCTGATTAAAATCAATGCATGCATGGAAAGCTTCAATCCATAGCAAGTAGGCTAATAAATACACAAGTCTACTTCCATTAAAAAAAAATCTGCAGTACAGTTCAAGTAATTATCAATCAGTTGGCTAATAAACAAGCAGGTAGGCTAATAGGTTAAGACTGGTAAATAGGCCAACTTGGTTTAAAAAACTGGCATCCTCTTAACAATCAAGGATACAGTGAGATCTGATTTCTTTTCCTACAGTAAGCAATGTAATTAAGCAAAAAGGTAATCCAAAAGCATGCACTTGGTGGACTAATACTGCCAAATTAGGGTAGCATTTGATCAGTGAATATGTCGTATGGTAAAATTGCAATGAAAACAAAAGACAAACTGATTAATGTTGAGGAAAAAACATTTACGGTGTGGTTAGCAACTGTGATCAGCACGAAAAAATTAAATTTCAGTGAGCTACAGTTGTGACGTACTCAGGGAGTAGACAATTGAATCCAAGAATAATCTCAAACCCAATTTACTCCTTACTGCATAGCTAGGGGACTATGCACTGAGAACACATATTAGGCATAAAACACAAGTTTAGGAGCTTGGTCTTATCCTGAGGTGAGTCCAGGGAGACAACCTTTCGAGTTGTCTGCCCCACACCAAATGGCTTCCCATGGTCCAGACCCTCGTATTTATGCGTGGGCCAGAACAATAGAAGTCGCCTGAGGCATTACGTTGCGTAACTGCTAACAGGTTGGAGCCGGCTCTGACTGGTTTTGAACAATAGAGTAGCCTCGTTCCCGGCTGTTGGCGTTCGGCCAAGTTCCGGTGTAGACGGAAGTTGACAGGATGCCAAGTAGCTCATGTAACTGCAAGGTGCACCATGTGCGTTCACACAAGGTGCGCCCTGCTATTCGTAAGTAGCGTGTTACATCTCCCCCACCCTAAGTTTTTGCTTGGGGGAAGGTAGAACCTACCTTATGTATTACTCAGTACCCTCTAAGCCTGCAATACGGTTTATAAAGTTAGTTCAATGTACATTTATTTAAAACAAACAAACACACTTTACAAAAAGTCCCTAAAATTGAACCCCTCATGGTCCAATTTAGCCATGTCTCAGTTCAGCTATTCTAAGCTAAAAAAAATTTAAAATCACAACCTGTTTCAAATCCTCCTGGGAACTAATTTGCCCAGTCTCAATAAGCTAAATTCACACTTCCAACAAGCTTGTAAACAACTCAAAACTTAACAATCAACAATAACAACCGCCGCACCAAACTTAACAATGTCCTTCGTAACCAAACGCCGTAACAACAGTCCTTTGTCACCATACGCCGCACAAACTTAACACTGTCCTCCATAACAATCATACCAAAGAAATTGGTCCCCATCCGGTTTCCAAACACACCCGAAGATTTCCTTCACCGTTTGCCACCTGGTGACGCCTTCCAGCTAGTTGAGACGCTTCGCAGAGGATGTCTTTAATTAATTAACCAGCCGGACGGTCTCCAACACATAGCTTCCCGATGAAAGTCCTTCCCCAGAGAGCTCTTTCACCATCCTGGATGACCTCTTTCCCACAAAGTATTTACAATGTTGCTTTGCAACGGTACATGAATAAACGCACTTGTTTCACACATCTCCACAACGCCAGTTCGACGGAAATTTGTCCGAGTGTTCCACTCCAGGGTCCCGCTTGGGAATGTGCTGGCACCTTCTGCCCATGCTTCCTAGGATGGTCAATCGTTGACCTCCATTTTCGGACTGCATTTACGACGCACTCCCCTTCGCAGTCCACTCCACCGAAGAATACACTTCCACGTCACTCCAATACGAGCGTCCACAATTTCACCACTCACTCCAATACGAGCGTCCGGACTCTGGGTCTCACGCAGGACGCCAAATTGTGGCTGCCTTTTGGTGCACCCATTGTCCATGCCACTTCCGGCCATCACGTCATGGTCGGCATCGCAGTACCTCCACAAAACTTGCAGTCCATTCTGCATCCATCCACGAAGTACGCACAAAGTCCATCTTCGTTGACTTCCACCCCATACATGCTTTCCATTTTCTTGATGAAGACTCCATGGTGGTCCCATCCATCGGTTGTGCCCTCTCGAGCGGACGTGCAAATGGGAGCCACCGTCAAATTCGTGCAAAGCACGTCCAGCAACCAGATAGTCAGTGAGAGAGAGAAAAAAAATGGCGCCCCCTCCCACTGCTTTCTGTGGTGTACATTTAAGGGTCTTTTTCACCCTTTTCTGCTCACCTGCTGGGACCAGTAATGTTCAAACTTTCAGCAGAAATTCCGGAATTGTGGTCGTCCGGAGTGCCTCTGGTTTCAAGGGGGGTTTGGTTGCCACACCACCTACCCTATCACGCATCGAACACTCTACCCCAATCCGTTCATTCAACCTAATTCTCCAATCCATTTTCATAGATTGTGCCCTTAGACCGCAGCACTCACGTGTTGGTAAAGTGCATCTGGCCAACGCCACTAGAGCGAGCCTACAGCTTTAACCAAACACGCTACATAGAGCTTGACCTCGCACTGCCATCCCGCATGCGGGTAGAGTTCACCACTGAGGTTCTCCCACATTTAAAAAGAACTACCGTCGTAGCCTTCACGTCACCAAGTCTAGTGACCAGACACCGAGAGTGTCGTACTCCCATATCGCATCTTTTACGGAATAAACCATTCCGTCGGGATCGTGCTACACGCCTTACATGCCCTACCTCACACAGTAGTAGTATAGCTGACCCTTTAAGGCCAACTAACCTAAACAGTGTGTCCACTACCGAGCTGAACAATCACCTGAAACTAAAATAATTCTCATCAGTCTCATGAAAATACCTTTTCAGAACTGCCCCTTAAATTAGTCTCCGTCCATGTGCTTCATAACTTGTTTTGAATTGATTCCTTCCGGTCAACCAAAGCTCCGCCATGTACACACAGGTGCTTCCCTGCATAGCTGATCCGCGGTTTTTGTCTAGATCGCTCTGCATAAAAGCCTTCAGTAATCATCCTATTTTCGGTTTCTCCTTGTTCCACAACAAAACAAAATAGGTTTCTTTCTGGATCGCCACCGCACATATTCCTGCGTGCATGATTTAAGAAATCTGCAGGCAGCATATATGAGGATGCGATCTTCGTTTGTACAATATAATAAAAATGTGCTTTCTTTTTATATGCGACAAACGGGTCAAAATGCGGCAGCCTGTTCACGCTCTTATTCCAGGTTTTGTTACCTGAACAAGGTTGTGGACTGATGCCTCATTGTCGGTTGCCCAGTTACCGTCTTAAATTGTAAGCCTTTTCGTAGCTTCACAATTAATTTCGATTAACTGACAATGGCCCTGACAAGGTCCAATTTTGAAAAAAATTCGTTTTTGACCGGAACTCCAGTCAATTCCTAATTTTCCCTTTTCAAAACCCATTCTTTGGTCAGTTAAATCAGTGGTTAAGGCCGCACTGCGGATTTGAATTTTCGGATCCAAATCACAAACTTTTCTCACATACTAACCCTCCAAAGTTATGTCTGTAACAATTCGTAATCTAAAGCCTACTGACAGCTACTAGATTAAACCAATTTTACAGCCCTCCATTCCCTGCATCCATACGACCATGAACCGTACTTGTTCACGTTTCCAGGAGAGCGACCGGGGGGGGGGGTTACGTATGACAAATATGCTTTCTTTTTCTCGCAATTTGTCACCGTACGTCCCGTCCGTATTCCAGGCAACCATTTCCGGTTCCAGAAACATACAGAATAAATTAAAAAAAAAACAGTTTTCTAGAACACAAAAAAAATTGCGTCCAAGTCAAGTCGCCAATTTGCCGAAATTAGTTTATTCCTTTCGGACTATCTTCGCAAATCGTCAGCTTTTCATTTACTCCAGATCGTTGAATAGTGAACTATCCAACTATGGAAATAAGCGAAGTTTAGCTCCAACTTTGCTCTATTTCCTGCTATTTTGACGTGCCAGTCTTAGCGGGGACATGTTCGAATCTGAATAAATCCTTTCCGAATTGAAACCTGTCTTCCGCCCAAGAATTGTCAAAACCTTCCCCATTTTCATGAACTAAGGTAGTATTTCTACCATTCTCAGTCCTCGTCCTTTTTCGTTACCTAAGTCCAAGTTTTGTATTACTAATGGTCGTGAAATAGGAGGTACATTTTGCTGAATTACGAGCAGCGCAACCCGTAATTTTCGCTAGTGAGAAAAAAAAAATTAGTGTTCCCGCTTTTTTTTTCTCTGCAAAGTGCGTCTTCAGTCTGGACCCCTTCCAAGGTTTATATCCACACTTACTGCACTTCAATTTAAGTCTGTTTTGTATCACAAACCTAAACTCTTAAGCAATAGCCAAAATGTTTTCAAAATGATGAGGACTCAGTTAGCTTACCACTGATCAATTTGACTTTCGCTCGTAGCTTCAAAAGTGCGTCCTTCACTTTTTCAACTCTTACAAATATCTGTGTAGCGATTTTGTTTCACTACTCAGTGTTTTGTGAACATCTTTATTTTCTTTTCAGAAAAATGGTGACTTTATTCGAGCCGTCCTTTACCATCAGGAAAGAATAAAGCGCGGTTTTTTGTAAATCTCGTAGAGTCTACAAATTACCTCCCAGTTTAACGTTAATTACTTGCGTAATCATTTTGCGTATCATTTTGTCATAAACCGGAAGATTTCAATGACAAAAAGAATGACCCAAAGTTGGTTTGTCGTATTCCGTAGCTTTCAACTCTCCAAATATAACTTCCCCAACAATTTTCGCTTGTTATTTTTTCTCCCGACTAGGTAAGAAAAATTTTGCAAAAATCATCCGCACACGATTTTTTATTTCATGCTTTCCATCCCGAAGGTTTGGAAACATGAACTTGCCTATCCCGAAGGTTTAGGTTCAAATCACGGCAGGCCCCCAAAATATGTGACGTACTCAGGGAGTAGACGATTGAATCCAAGAATAATCTCAAACCCAATTTACTCCTTACTGCATAGCTAGGGGACTATGCACTGAGAACACTTATTAGGCATAAAACACAAGTTTAGGAGCTTGGACTTATCCTGAGCTGAGTCCAGGGAGACAACCTTTCGAGTTGTCTGCCCCACACCAAGTGGCTTCCCATGGTCCCTGCCCTCGTATTTATGCGTGGGCCAGAACAATAGAAGTCGCCTGAGGCATTACGTTGCGTAACCGCTAACAGGTTGGAGCCGGCTCTGACTGGTTTTGAACAATAGAGTAGCCTCGTTCCCGGCTGTTGGCGTTCGACCAAGTTCCGGTGTAGACGGAAGTTGACAGGATGCCAAGTAGCTCATGTAACTGCAAGGTGCACCATGTGCGTTCACACAAGGTGCGCCCTGCTATTCGTAAATAGCGTGTTACACAGTAAATTGCATTTATAGCTTGGCTAGTCCAAATCAGTTATTTTAGTCAACGACACCTCAAAACTGATTATATCAATAATCATGGTTATCATTACTTTCAGACCATTACAAAACAAAACTGTTTTCTAAAAAAAAAATGCTTAGTTCTGCACCAGGATAAGACCTGAAAGCACCACAGGTACTTTGGCGATGCATTGTAACAATCACAACACCTACATGTCAAACTGCGGATCATAGCCCGACTCGTCCGGGAGTGCTCCCTTTAAAATTTCACGCATATCGTGGGCTGCACTATTCCCGTTGCTAGTTTTTGACGTACTATTTTTACTGTGATCGGCGGCACTACGAAGCGAAATCCGGGCAACTGGTGAGATAGTAATACCCATGACTTGTCTATCGGCAACAGTTGGAAAGTCGCAACTACTACTTACAATGTGTCCCCATCACCTGCAATTCGAGTCGCTGTCATCGTCGGTATTGGCACAGAGACTTGCGGCAACCAACCAGCCGTCGCAAGCGCTGCCGAGAAATGAGCAATTCCTGTCGGCGTAATGAAATCGAAAACATATTCAACCAAAGCTTCCTGTTGCATTCGCAGGAAAAGTTGTCCATCTGATGAATCAGTTGGGTCAACATCCAATGAATCGTACAACCAAAGAATGTCTGTTTGGGTAGCTCTGTCAATAAAGTGCTTTAGTAATGGTGAGGGTTTCACGTCACTCGGTTTCATCAAATCACGAGAATGGTCCGTCGTAAAGCGGGAACAAGTTGCACAACAACGAATTCTGTCCGTCACATGTTTCTGAAATGCAACTGCGAAACCTGCATGGCACGTCAGCTTGAACGAAAAAGAGTTGGATTGCGTCGATCCGTACATTAATTCGTCGGGTTGACATACTACAAACAACGATGGAACTGTATGTGGATTTAGGTCCTTTAACATCCAACACACCTGATGTTGAGAACGGGCATGGTGAAGATTCGGGACATCGCCTTCAATTCCTGCCGATATTCTTAGTCTGTAATCGCCAGCTTGGCGTAGGAGTTGACGTCTGGCTGACCAGGGTAGCCATGCAAATGTGCGAAAAATCGTATCGTCACTCCAGTCTGCACACATTAAACTTGAGTCACCCGTACCATTTAGTCTATGTAAATAGCATGGAAAACCGCATTTGTCACACAACAAATCTTTTAAAGCAGTTGACAGTTCGCTTGCTTGAATTTTCAGGCTAGATTTACGTACGGCAGCTTTAAGAGTTAATCAACGCGTCTAACGTTGTGTCCGTCACTAAGCCTAAACCGTTACCGCTTGGTCGCTCCGCCATTGTTCTTCAATAATAAAAAGGCAGTTTTTCCGACGCTTCGACACACAACATGAAGGCAAATTTCCTACGACTTACTTGTTTCAGTCGATCACTGAGTTCATCTCCTGTTCAGGACGCCACTTTTGTAGAAGATGATTGCCTTAACAAACATCGATGGAGACGGATTAGAATCAAGCTGCATTTATTCACAGGCAAAGACATTTCAAACGGCCATTAGCTCTCTTCTCTCACAACCAGAAGTCTCTTACTCGCATCACGCATGCGCATTACAATACAGAATACAAGGTCAACTGAGGACTCGCCACACACACCAGTATGTCCTTTGTTAATCTGGAAAACATCCAGCGTCAAGAAAGTGTTAAACCTTCCTTTTTCTTTAAATTTAAAAAATGTAGGAAAATTAACTTTCTCTTTGTTAGGTGAGAGGTGCTTCTCATTTTGCAAAAATGAAATCACCCTAGGTTCTGCAACATTATAAAGTGTTGAGCAAGCTGTACTACGCCGCAGTTCATGAAGCTGCTAAAGAGAAGGAGTAACAAATTGTTTCAGCCAAAAACATAACTATTCTTCAACGGTATATTCACCGCTACCTAAAGCCTCACCGGCCTATTTAGGTAATTTAGGATAATGACTCCATAACAATAGACCCCCAAAAACTTGCAAATGATTTTAACTAATATTTTTCTGAAGTATTTACACGTAACGATGGAAATTTGCCTGATTGTGGTGACCCCCAAGTGGAGCACAAAACTGTCTGATAAATAACCTTAAGAGAACTTCACATTAGCTATGCTATTGATAGCCTGAATGCGCAAGGGGCTGCTTGTCCCCATGGTCTTCCGGCTGCCATCTTTGTCAAGCTCAAGCCGATACTACTTACCCCCCCCCCCCCTTAAAATAATTTTTCAACGATCGATTGACTCGGCGTCTGCAGAACGACATGTCTGGGATGGTGCAGAACAATTGTTACTCCAGTATATTTAAGACTGGTGACTCCTCCCTAATTACGAACTATAGGCCAATTTCGTTAACTTGTGTCGCTTGCAAGGTCCTCGAGAAAATTATTGTCAAGAACATAATATTACATCTTGAAAACCACTGCCTTTTCAAATTCAAAAACCAATTTGGATTTCTTCCCGGGAGTTCAGTCATCGTACAACTGCTGAGGTGCTTAAATTTTTGGACATTGGCTGTAGATGAAAAAGTCCCTTCCATCAGGTATACCTTGACTTTGCGTAAGCATTTGACATGATCTCCCATACAGAATTAATACATAGATTAAAAAGCTTCAGGATAGCTGACAAAGTATTAGGTTGGATCGAAAACTTTCTCATGAGACGTACACAGTGTGTTAGAATTGATAACTGCTTGTCAGCTCCTACTGTGGTGACCAGCGGTGTTCTCCAAGGGAGTGTCCTTGGACCCCTGCTGTTTGCTGTTTGTTTATTGATTCTATCACCAAGTGTGTCGGTGACGACTCTTTTTTTCTGTTTGCTGACGACTCTTAAGTTTGGCAGGACTGTTAAATCTGTAGAAAATCAAACTACCATCCAGGCTTCATTAGATGCCATTAATTCATGGTCGAAAGCATGAAAGTTACCACTATCATTTAGCAAATGTGTTATGATGCTGTTTGGTACCACTTTGTCAAGACACTATACATTAGACGAAAAAGTGTTTGTCTCAGTAACCCTCCATAAAGACCTTGGAATTAGAATACCTTCGGACCTTAATTTCTCCTCCCATTGTGCAAACATTGCTACCAGTGGCCACAAAAGAGCATATCTCCTGACTAAATGCGTTCTGTGTAGTACTGCCAGCACGCTTGTGAGAGCGTACAAAATGTATGTGCACCCTCTTTTGGAATTTGGTTCCGAAATTTCGAATCCCTATAAAATAAAGGATATCTGTAAACGTGAGAGTGTTCAACGTAAATTTACCAAAAGATTACCAGGCTGTGGGAACCTGCCATACGGTCAATGCCTTGAAAAACTCGATTTGGAGAGCCTGGAATTTAGGAGACGTGTTATTGATCTTTGTACATGCTATAGATTAATATGAACCACGATTTACCAGGGTGAGGGCCCACCACTTATTAACGTTGGTCCAAGTCGTACTTGGGGACCCACGTGGCAGTATGACACTGGAAACATGCAAAATCAAATTGCGAACACCACTTTTTGCTGTGGGCGGGTTGAACTTGGAACACTCTGCCGCAGACATTGGTGGACTCCCTTGTCTGTTAACTCTTTTCGACGCGGGCTTAAGGTGCACCTTGAAACTTTTTATTATTGCTAGTCTGAGGCTGTAAAGCCTAATTTTTATGACAATTGCTTATTTTTGCAAACATTGATTATCCTTCTTACCTGGGAGGCATGTAAGAGGTACCGTACGGCACCCTATACTCTGTCTCTTTCTCTTCTATTGAGAATAAATTTATTATTATTACTACTATTATTTCCTAAAGCTGTTATTTTCTAAATGAATTTTATTGTCCTTCTTTTTTTTTTACGACTTTTTCACTTTAAAAGTTAAAGACGAACTTGGCGTACTACCATTTTCAGATCAGATTTTTTTTTCTAAGTGGCCACATGTTCCATAGCCCTGATGTCATCATTAATTGTTAACATAGCTGCTTTATTAATTATTGTGTAACTGAAAGTCAGTTGAAGTATGTTTGTGTATGGTTGTTCAACTCTTTCAGAGGAACACCTTAAACCATCAGGCAAGCGTTTAGGCCGTTTGACCAAGAACAAGACGCTACAGCTCCCAGCTGTTAAGCCTAAGAAAGGTAAGGTTTAGCGTTATTATGAATTTATTATGTCTAGTAATGATTATCCCTATGAGCTTTTTGATTATCAGGGTTTTTGCATTAATTTTTGTAGGAGATTCTTCCAAAGAACTTAAACCTTTAGTGTCTACGCAGCCTAATCTTCAGAATCGCCAACGCATGCGTGGACAAAAACGTAAACCTCGCTCAGCTCCTACAGGTAGGACGTACATATATTTTTGGGAAAAGTATCATCAACGTATCATAGGAAGGTGTAAGTTAACCTAAATTTAAGTTTATTTGCTTGGCCCAATGGAATCCAATAATTTATATCATCCCGTGACGTGCAACAACTACTAAAAAATAATTAAACTAAAAAAAAAATAGTTGCAATTACTAAGTACTTTTAAATAAAACTAGTTGCAACTACAGTTACAGTTCCTTTGTGGTAGTTAGAGGTTGCAACTACTTTACTTTAAAAGATGGGTATAAAAAAATTACTGTCTAATAAAAAGTAATCTTAACAAAAAAACAGTTGAATAACCAAATCACTAACAGTAACACTGCTTTAAGGAGGCCTGAACAAAAATGATCTAGTTTAACCGACACTTACTCCGCGTGGATGCTGAATGAAATAGGCATGTCACATACGGATGTCTAACTCGCGTCTCACTGTGAGTGCAGTGTTCTGGCTGTTTCAGAGAACTGTATCAAAGACACTTCAAGCTCTGTTCTCAATTTCAGTAATGAATGGGATGGTCTGATACTGCTTTTTCAGAATTTGAAATAATAGTGCAGTTTATTTTTAATTTTGTAGAAAATAATGTTTTCTGCGAAATTTCAGGTTGACCTATGCAAATGAAAAAAATAAGTAATTCAATGACAAGTAGTTTAACTACAAAAAAAAAATACTGGGATAAGGCACCGAAAAAAAAATTAGTTGTTTCTCAGGCCCTGTCTGGTGGTCAAATTTACGCCTTGTCGATGGTTTTTATTTGCTAGTTCAAGCTAATTTTATTACCATTACAAGAAAAAGCAATTCAGTTAGCTGAAAATAAGCATTATTTAGCCTAAATTAACACTTTCAACTCCGAAAAATTAAGTGTTTTTCAAGTTTTTCCATAAATTTAAGATGCAAGTGTTTTGAGCAGTTGAAAGTAAGACATGAAATACTTCCAATAAAATAAAAAATAAAAAAAAAAGCCTGGTGGCCTGGTTACTTTTTGAATGAAAATACCCGAGAAACAAACTTATTTCTTTTCGCGGCCTAACTAGTAGTGTAGTTATCAACTATACTTTCTGTAGTAGTTGTAACTACAGCTTAACCCCTTTGCGACCAGTAACGAACATTCGTTCGTTGTAGATATGCTTGAGCGTCATCATAACGAACATGCGTTCATCATAGCATTAACGTCCCCTAACACCTAACGCAAATTTTCGACAGTTTGTGTGGAGGAGAATGAAATACGTCTCCCAACTATTAGGGGTGTGCGGTTTTAATATTTTGGGTTCGATTCGATTTCGATCGATTTTGGGGAAGAACATCTCGATTTCGATTATTATTCGATTTCGAAATTCAATTTTTTTCTTTTTCGATTTTAAAATATTTTTTTCAATTTTTATCAATAAGGGCTAGCCTTTG
>JAHWFP010113776.1:111676-135167 GCA_023313725.1 Lithobius niger
TTTCTAGTCTCTCCTGCGTAAACGGCGTCGCAATCACCGCATGGTACCCAGTACACACCTTCTCTAGTATTGGGAATTTTTCTTCGTATTTCTTAGTTTTCTTAGTCTTCACTTCTTCACTCATCCTAGATGGCAACAGGTGCTTCTTAATTGACTTTTCTTCTCGAAAAAAGTGCTGAATCCTTCCTTTTTAAAAATCCTGTATTTTCTTGTTTACCCCTTCAACATACATTAGGCTCACTCCTTTAACCTCTTCTCGATTATCTTTCTTTCCTCGCTCCGTTCCTTTTTCACCTTCTGCCTGATCGCCTTCACTTTCAGTTTGTTCACGAGGCCCGGTGGATATCCCACGTTGACATGTTCCAAATCCGGTCTAGCTTCACTCACAGACATGGACTTCCGCAAGATTCTTCTAAATTCATTCATGGCGATCATCTCGAGGATGCAAGATCATGTTTCCAATCATTCAGAAACTTCAACACTAGGTCAAAAAGTTTCTGAATGATTGAAAAACCCATCTTGTTTTCACATGTGAGAGTGAGTCTGATACTGGAAAAATCCCCTCCTTCGAGGATCTTGAGCTGGAGAGGAGGATTGTAGGAGTTATTCACTTCCAGACCTATCAAAAACCTACAGCCACAGCGAGAGGTATTGGGTAACAATCCGGACAACCGAAGGGCATCCTCGAGATGATCACCATGATTGAATTTAGGAGAATCTTGCGGAATTCCGTGTCTGTGAGTGAAGCTAGACTGCATTTGGAACACGCCAGTGGGGAGCATGTCAACATGTGATATCCACCGGGTCTCGTGAACAAACTGAAAGTGAAGTCGATCAAGCTAGCAGGTGAGAAAGGAATGGAGCGAGGAAAGAACGATAATCGAGAAGAGGTTAAAAGAGTGAGCCTTGCATGTTGAAGTGGTAAGCGAGAAAATACAGAGGATTTTAAAGAAGGAAGGATTCAACACCTTTTTTAGACAAAAAGGCCATGCAAAGTTAAAAAAAATGGTTCTCGGGCACAGAAAATTGAAAACTGATGAGGGATGAGGCATTTTTTTTTTACACATTCGGTTCTCGAGCACAGAAAGTTGAAAATTGATAAGAGATGATTTTTTTTTTCAATATTTTTTAACACATTTTATAGTAAAAAAAAAAGTGCCGTTTTCATACTAAATTTAAAAAAAAATGGTCAGATTGCTTCAATACAGTAAAACCTCTTTAATACGAACTTTAAGGGGACAGCTAAAAATGTTCTTATTAACCATAGTTCTTATTAAACGGTCGAGAGAAATTGGGCTGCCACTTTTAAAAAATGCAGCCTACCTGTATACTGTATAGACTGCATTATTTTGCTGTGTGTACTGCGTTCGTCCTTGACTTTCGCGCTTGCGCAAACGGACAAAACTCTTATCACTTCCCAATATGGAGTCGACTAGCGATCGATGTTTTACATGGAATGAAAAGAAATTCAAAGGGGGAGGAGGCAAGAAACTGTAACGAACAGCAAATTCGTAAAAATAAGCTGGAATTGTAAATATTTGTTCGTCTTATCCGTACATTCGTATTAACAAGAGTTCGTTATAGCCGTATCTATTTAGTGCTGCATGAGTAGCTGCCCAACCAAAATTTTAAAAAAAGTTCTTATTAAGCGGGAATTCTTCTTATCCAAGTTTTTATTAACGAGGTTATACTGTACAGCATTTAAAAAGCCATTTTTCGGAAATTTTTATTCGCAGCAAGCATAGATCGGATTTCAGAAACCCCCCCCCCCCCCAAAAAAAAATTTGATGCGAAGCTTTTTAGATGATGCGGCGGATTACGTAGCATTGATACAACAGTAGTGATCAGACTAATGTTGACTTTGGAAAGCCGAGTCAATTATTTTTATTTCTTGCAAAAAAATCGATGCGGGAGGGCCTGAGAACCATTTTTTTTTTACTTTGCATGGCCTTAGCTAACAATTGATTTGTTCTGTTTTCCAAGACCAAAAATTTAGCTGACAATTGGTTTGTTTGCTGATAGATGTTCATTTGTTTTGACCACATATTGAAGTCTAGTTTGTCTGGGCAAGCGCAAATTTTATGCCTAGTTGCGAGGGGCTAACTACTTTGAAAGTTTAACTAGTAGTTGTAACTATACGCAGTTAACTATTGCCCCCTCACTGATCATCCCAAGTATTTAGTAAGACAAAAATAGAGGTGGGAGATTTGTACAATATCCTTGCAAATATTCGACAGTTTTCTCCACAGAAGACTTCATCAGACTATACTCTTCACATTGCTATCCTGTCGTGGCCTCTTGCGTGTACATATCTTTTTGACTTAGAAATTGATTGTATTTTCTTGTGTGTAGCAAGTATTTAGGCAGGAGAGGAAATTTGTTCTTCACTTTCTTCTGAAAATACTTTCTTTTAGTTAAATCATATCAAAAACCAAAACTGGTACAACGGACCACCAAGTTCCGAATGGTTCGGCCCTTCAAAGGAATGATATCAACACACCAAAACATTTGCCAAGTTAATCGTACCGACTAATAGTTCAAAGGTTAAATAAAACTAGAACATTGCTACTTTCGGTAGCATTGTTCAAGTTTTCATTTAACGTCTTTTAGTGGGGGGGGGGGCGTCAGACCTGGCAAGACAACTCTCTTTTTCCACCGCGGGAATATCAAGAAACTGCTCCGGGGCAAATTTTTAAAAAAGCTGAAGCTGTAGCAGAGGACGCTGAAAGAGGAGATAGTCCTCCCAGTTTCCCAACCCCCCACCCCTCCCACGGAAACCACTCCTTAACTTCATGTTGATGAGGCCGCAGGTGCTGGGACGTCTCACGGTTACATGACTCGCAGCAAAAAAAAAACCGTCCCATTCCGCTTGCCAGGTCCCTGGTTCCCCCCCCCCCCCTCAGCCCTCAGTCCCCCACCTCCTCCCACCCCTGTTCTGCTGCCCCCAGCATGCTCATTCACTAGGAAAGGTGTGGTTTACTGTGTTCTGTGCAGTGATTGCAATGCTAAATACGTCGGTAGACTTGGAGAGAGCTGCAGGTGAGGGTCAAAGAACGTGTGGGTGCCACCCTGAATGGAGACCTTAAAAACGGCATTGCAGTCCACCATAAAGACACTCACCACACCAGACTTCTATCCATCTTAATTCCAACTCTCTGCATGATGCCCATCTTCATGCACTAGAGTTTATAGCCATTCGCCATTTTCAGCAACAATGTGTCCCCCTCATGAACTTGACTTGACCAACATACAGCAAGATTGACCAGCTGGTTAGGCCGCAGCTGGCGACAGAGCTCAGCAGACAGTGGACAAGCCAGTTGCCACAAATATAGATCAGTGGTAAATGCGGACTAGCTCACGTGCCACAGTTTAAATGCAGTGGAATCGTTTTTTCGTTACCGAGATGTGAACTTGTGTGAGTGCAGTGATGTTTTTCTGAAGAAGGTGATCGCCTATCACCAAAAATTTAAAAGTAACTTACTGCTGTGGGTTCGAAGTGTGTGGTTAAGTATAATTTTTTCCTTTGATGTCTTCAATTTACCACTGTAAATGCTGGTTGTCTGCATTTTCGTGTGCATATTTTAATGCTTGTAATAATTTTTATGCCATAATTTTATCCTTTCTTAATTGTTATTGTTTGATTCTCTTTTCATAGCTTCAAAAGCCAAAAAATTAAAGACACAAGGAAAAGATAAAGTCATCAGAGTTGTAAAATCAAAAAAAAAGTGGCAAACTAGACAACCATATTATGATGAAAAGGACAAAGCAGCCTTGCTTCGACAGAACAAACTCAGAGTAGATTGGAGTCCCCAGGAGGATACCCTAGTGAGTAAACGTGCACTGTTGGTCAATTTTGTTAAAGCAATTTTGGCCGCAGCTGGCGACGGAGCTCAGCAGACAGTGGGCTAGCCTGTTGCAACGAATATAGATTACTGTAGTGGTAAAAGCGGATTAGCTTACGTGCGCGAGTTTTAAATGCAATGGAATTGTTTTTTCGTTACCGAGATATGAACTTGTGAGTGCAGTGATGTTTTCTGAAGAGGGTGATCGTCTTATCGCCGAAAGTTTAAAAAGAACTTGCTGCTGCTTGTTGCTTGCTGCTGTCAAAACAAAGTAACATTGATAGCCACAGACTGTTAGTGTTATTAATTGCGCCAAAACTGTTTGTGGCTATCAATGTTACTTTGTTTTGATAGTTTGTGTACTTTGCTGTACGATACGAGATCTGAATTATGCATGTAAACTGTACTGAATCATAACAGGTCTTTTTACAGCTTGCAAAATGAAGATTCGAGATGGTTAGCGAAAGTAGATATTTTATACGGCTCTAACCTTGTGAATGCAGTTTATTGGATACTGTAACATACTGAGTAAATTGAACTTAATTTTATTTAACAAAAACCAACCAGTTTCGGAACTTAAGACTGGTATAATTACTTCTCTTATTTTTTTCCCAATGGCCATGCTGTCATTCATCAGTCTGCTGATATTTAGTTCCACAGCACATCAGTTGAAATAAAGAATGATTTGTAAGCTAGTTCCAATGCTGAAACCAGGTCCAAGTTGACTAGGTTATTTTGACCAAGTATTTCTTAAATATATGGAAACTGCTGCTAAAAGCATATGCTATTTTACTGTCATGCACGCCTTTTGGCTTACAGTTAAATGTTAATGTTGCATTTTTAGGGAATAACCCCCGAGACATTGAAATTTTCTTAGCTTCCTAAGCAACAATACACGTCAAAGTGATTGTTCATCATCCTAACACTAAAGTGGTTGGTGCACAGTCTTGAATTGAATTCCTTGAAAGGCATTAAATTTGAAACGGCTTGAATTTTGTTAGTGTACTATGCTTCATGACATGTGGTTATCATTTTGATAGTACAGTAATGTCATACCCAAACTAACACTGATAACATTGGTGTTGAGTTTGAATGCTGACCTGCAACAGCAAAGGTTTATCCCACTCACTCCTAAGGGCAGGAAGCTTTTCCCAAGCCAGACAGTGAAGAATGGATCGTTAAGAAGGACAGACTGAGACAGCGTCGCAGGTCTTCTATGATCGTTAACGCTAGGGAAAATGACAGACTGTTTCTCGTTAACCCTGACCTCTGGCACCTGTTTGTGTCACGGTTCACCCCAGTATAGCCCCCGTGACTGATATCGCAGAGCATTTAGAAGACTTCAGTATGGTGAGTTGAAACTGTAGAGTGTGCGTTTGGCTAGAGATACGGCCTGTTCGTCATAGGATATCTGTATAGTTATTAAAGGATCAATATGACTAAAAAAATCTATTATGGTTATTTCTTTGAAACTCAAATGTCATCATCCATTTCACACACTTTCAATTTTTCAAAATCAAGATATTCAACAGTATCTAGCTAATTTTCGATAGCCATCTGTGTAGCTTCTTCAGGCTCTTCCAAGGTATCAACTTTGGTTACATCTCTGCTGCTTTTTGTTGCGGTTTGAATTTGGCAGTTGGTGTAGCCCCTGATATATACTAGGGGTGCACCGAATATTCGGTAATTATTCGGTATTCGGCCTATTCGGCCAAAAATTCAAGTATTCGGTGTTCGGCCGAATACTGATTTTGGCCGAATAGTGATATTCGGTATTCGGCCAAATAGTGTTAAGATTTGTTGATATTCGGCCGAATATTTTTTAGTATAAATTTATGTAATTGTGTGAATGTAAGAACTTTTAGCTAAGCATTTACGTTTTGGTTTGTGAGGAATTGTCTTCTGACATTTCTAAAAAAAGGAAAAAATTGATCAAATATGTTTAAATTACAGGTATTCGGTCAAATATTCGGCCGAATAATTCGGTATTCGGCCTATTAGGCCATTATTCGGCACAGAACCGAATAATTCGGTATTCGGCCGAATATGTAAATTGTTTGGGGCCGAATATTCGGTATTCGGCAGTTTAACTATTCGGTATTCGGTAAGTTGAGTATTCGGTTACATATTCGGTATTCGGCAACTTAAGTATTCGGTTGTATATTCGGTATTCGGCAAATTTTGTTTTCGGTGCATCCCTAATATATACAAGGATTTGAATTTGGCTGTTGTTGTAGCCTCTGATATTTACAAGGATGTTGGGCTCCTGGCTTCTTGTCACCACTTGCCCTACTCCATTTGCGTACAAGTAGGTTCTTCATACCCCAATGTGATGCACTTGGTCGGCAGAGACTTGAATGAAAATCCTTGTGTTATATCAAAGGCTACAACAACAGCCAAATTCAAATCTTTGTAAATATGAACGGCTACACCAACTACCAAATTCAAACCCCAACAAAAAGCAGCAGAAATGTAACCAAAGGATAGTTGACACCTTAGAAGAGCCTGACGAAGACAATTAGGCTGAAAAAAATTAGCTAGATACTGTCAGTATTTGATTTTAAAAGTGTGCGAAATGGATGATGAAAGTTTTAAAACAGATCGATTTGGCCGATGCATGTGGCATTATGGCTAGATTACTATGGACTGAGGACTACAAGACAAAAGTAATGGACTCAAAATCATCAACTTTAATTTGTCAGTGTGCTAAACTGGTCGTACAAGGTCTACGAGCACTGTGCAGTAATGGTTGCGTGGCATTGCTGCAGGAAACCTGGCTCATTCCTTCCTAGTAAACTCGATTCTGAGCAACATACCCCCGATTTCTTACTATTTGCAAAATACTTCCCTTCAGTAATAGTAGCTAAAATCGCTTATTTTATACTTTTCATTGCTCGAAATAACAAATTTAATTATTTGTTAAATAATCTAGACCCAGCTAACTCCCGCCAGGGGCGCCACTCTGTATTCCACCTTAATACTAGTAGCGCCACCATGTTTACTTGTATCGCTTTTTTTTGCGCACGAATGTGTAACGTCATGCCGGCTTATGCTGTTGCTAGTTTTTAATTTTTAATATTGTCAGAATGAATTCGAGAAATTTTTCAGAACTTAGTTTGTGGGGAATTCCCCGAACATGCGCATGTTAAAATTCCTGACAGGTCTCACCCGGCTCACCGTAAATACCAGTTATGTAATTTCGAGTCGGTAATGCGCCATTTGCCTAACCTTTCTACCTAGGCCGTTACTAATGTACTTTCTACCTGGAAAGATTCATACCATTGACATGATTATCGTAGCAAGTCTTAATTCCGTGGATTCTAACCACCTCCCCACCTCCTTCTCATTCCTTCTGTGGGAAAATATAACGTCGGCAAATTTAAGGTTAGAGGTTTTACGTGGTAACCCACCTTCCGTTTTACGTGTAATGTTCCTGTGAATGCTTGCGATTACATTGTTCCTTCCCCTCTTGTTGAGTCACCTTCAGTCGAATCCCTAAACTTTATTTAATCCGGTATAGTCTTTGTGGTTTCCGAAGTCAGTTTGTTGTACTAGTTTGTTGTAGTTGAATCTAAGGTACCATCCATTTGTCGGGTTAAAATTTGATCACTTCGATGCTCTGGAACAGCAGTTGGCAAGATGGCGTAGTTTTTGCCGGAACCGGATTTAGGCCCGTGTTCCTCCTCCGCCCCGTCATCGACCGACATGCCCGCTGGTGGGGAATTGCGGAGCTTCCTGCTGCTTCGAGCACTGCATCTTCAATTTTGAGTAGCGCTAAGTAAAACGAAAAACATTGCATACAATGAATGAGCGGTTCTAGTGAAACCCCTACAAAATCTGATCACTAAATGGTGTTGAACACAAATAAAAGAAAAGTGATACACAGTGGAAATAAAACTATAGACATACATTGACTTAACTTGCAAAAGTGGACAAAAACTGAAAGAAAAAAGAAGGTAACCACGTAAATATTAATAGCACGATGTTCAAAGTCGCCGCCCCATAATCGTGACAGTGTCCTCACCGACATCTCAGTATGTCGGGCGCGTTGGATCTGCGTCACTTGATGGTACGTTCTCTGTCATGATGTCTGAACGGGAACAAAAATTTTGTCATCCATCCCAACGATGCGGGAACGAGCTCGACAAACGTAGGCCTAAAATGATCATGTTGCCCACCAGGGTTGCCAGTGCTATATAGACGACATCACGCGACAACCAAATGCGCCGACATTGGCCGAAAAAAGTCTCCCTTTCGTCGACTTCCTAATTTTTAGGAACAAGGCTTTTGGGGAGGATTGCTCTCTTGGAAATCAGCCTAGGGAGTAAGGGTTCCCCTATGGATATCTGATGGCGCCGAGACCCTTTACCGTTACATTCTTTAGTAAAGTCTTAGGAAGCAATTCTGTCTTTGTTTAATTTTGAACCCTGTCCGTCCTCTAATTGTTGTTTTGAATTGGTTTTGGATTTGTTTTCAATTTGATTTGAAGTTGTTTTCGCGTGTACATTGCATATCCACGACTTTCATAGACTGTGACTTTCTGGTCGTACTTGTGGTGCAAATCGGAATAATTCAAAACGACAGTAACGCTCAGTCTTACAATGCGGAAATCAGTAAATTTCCGTTTTACATCCGTTGTTTGTAGATGTGAAGAGGAATGTGAGCAAAAAAGAGTGCATCTGGCGTATATGGAGGGAGTGAGTGATAAGATACAGAGAATTTTGAAGAGCCAAGGGTTTGATAACTTTTTTAAGCAAGTGGACTCTATCAAGAAGCACCCTTTAACACCAAGAGAGGAGCAGGAAGTGAAAACAAGGGTAACGGAACGATCCAAGGAGGAAGGGACACTGCAAAAGGTCAAAAACACCAGAAAAGGGGTCCTCCGTGTACCATATACAGTGATTGTGACGCCGTTTATGTTGGCGAAACGCGCAAGGTTGTAGAAGAATAGAGAGTGAAAAATAGAGTACGGCAACATATGGCAGACGTTAGAAATAAGAAAGAAGGAACGACGTTGCAGTCCACCACAGGGAAACATAGCATTGCGTAGACTAGGATAATACTAGTACCCTGATTGTCTTAAATTCAATTCTTATTGGATTAGAGTCCTTGGCAATCCAGGCACGCAAGAAACATTATTATGTGCTAATGAACTTCCAGGCCCCATCTACCCCCACAATCCAATTCCTAGTGAGAGCAGACTTCCACGCCTGCCTCACTGAAGGGTGGAGATGACGACATGACCAACATCGGAGGTCACATAAGTCGAGCGCTAGCAGGCGACGACCTGACCAACATGGCAGGCCACGAAGGGTGTGCAGTGCAGATGACAGAAGCAAGTTGGATGTAGCCTAATCCAAATAGCACCGAAGTGCTTCAAGCTAAGCCTGATGAAGACAGTTGGGAGAAGTTTTCCATCCACCTCCAACAAAAGCTGTCGAAAATTTGTGAAATTGGCTGATTTCCGTGTTGTGATATTGAGCAAAAGAGAGCAAATACAACGTAGGATAACTGAGTAGTGCTAAGTAAAATGAAAAACATGGTTCACAGTGAATGAGCGGCTCTAATGAAACCCTGACACAAAATGTGATCATTAAATGGTGTTGTAGACACAGAAAAGAAAAGTGATACACAGTGGAAATAAAACTATCGTTGTGATATCATTGTGAATTATTAGAATTCTCTGAACTCTCACAATATCGTGTATTTATGTATTTTTATGGTGCTTCCTTTAGCGGTTAGAATTTCATTTACTGGCAAACCTTTTAAAAATTTTGTTAAGTTTTAAATAAATTATCTGGGTCATTGACACTCTTTGCACTTGTCCATCTTCTCAGCCTGTATGCACAGGGGTCACCCAGTTCTGAATGTATATATAAGTTTTGTAGGTTGTGTTAGTTGTCACACTAAAGTAAGTAGGTGAACTTTAGAACATGACAGTTAGTTTAAAAGCAACAAATAAGAGATCTAATTCTCTTTAACGATTCCATTTCTTGGTATCGACATATTATTTTTTTCCTTCGGCTGCTATTTTCTCTTCTTAGAATGGTTCTTGGGTGTTTCTTATCCCAACACCAACACTGTGATGACTCACAAAACTGCATCTGTGCTCTGGCTTATCTTATTTAATGGAACCCCTTCATTCAAGCACTTTAACCATCCATGGTGAGCTTCTTGGCGAGTCTCAATGATACAAGTCAATCTAGTAAACCCCCCCCCCTCCTCGTCCCCGCCTCTTATTCGTGGCGTTGGGGTTTTGCTTTGATGATGGCTGTCATTCATTTCCCTCACCCTGCCTTCCTGAGTCCACTGCCATTCCATGCTGAAAACACTGCAGTGTCGCAATTAGGGGTGGTGCACAGGGTACAAGGCACCCGGGCCCAGAAGGCTGGGGACTCAATCTCTTAACGTCCGGAGATACCAACCTTTCCTAAAATTTTGTAGTATGTGATCAGTAAAGGCACGATCTTTTTACTCCGCCCCCTAATAACTTCATTTGTCTTCGGAAGTTGGATGAGCTGGATCAGCGTCAGTTGTTAATGCAGCCACGGCTCTCTGACATGGCGTCTGTGAAGGAGTAAATTTGCAGTTGGCTGCGTTCCAGTTTGCCATGACACGGAGATAGCTTGACGAATTAAGGTCAAGAACGATGAAGTCACCTGCCAAGGTTGACAATGTTTTAAAGGCAAGAATTTTAGTATTGATGAAACCCCTACTCCCCTGATTCTTCATGTTGATGAACATTCAGGTGGTGTAATTCCACTGCCAGTGGCCCCATTCAATTTTGTAAAATGGATTTTTAAATTCATTAGGCGTACGTATGAACTTGGACCAAATCACACTGATATCACTATTGAGGTGTGGGCTCATGAATAAGTGGAATTTGCTGCTTGTAGAGCGTACGGGCCTGCCAGATTTTTAAAATATATTCAGGACTATTAAAAACAAAATTAGCATTTGTGGAAATAATCTTTCTTAAAAAAAAACTACCTAGGCCTAATTATATGTTTAAATACACATTTTTCATTTTCACATACAGTATAGAAAATGCCTTGTCATATTTATCGATAGTCGCTAAATTAATGCTTGCCAAAATTTTATTAGTTTCTTCGAAAGTAAATGGTGACTTTAATTTTCAAAATTGGCTAATGTCTTCCCCAATTTCTTAGCCATGTTAAGGATATTGTGGCATTTTGGGGATTTAGCTAGTGGAAGCTTAATTCTTAGCCTCCTTTATAATTTTACTTCCTAATGTAGCTCATCTGCAGAAGGGTTAAACACTGGGTGGCCAAGAAGGTTGTCTAGGTTATAGGTGCAAGTGGATTTCTGGGCTATGCAAAGCAACTTGAGTTCATCTTTGGTTAGCTCGCTACTCTCAAGTTTTTTTTTAAGAAAAGCTCTTGTTCTGTATGGAGGTTGTCAAATGCATGGAAGTTAATTTGCGTATACAAGAGGGAAGAAATTTCTCTGTAGCGGTATATTATGAGTGTTCAACTTTTGCAGTGGTTTTCTTTGTCCACGTGTTCTATTTGTGCCAAGTTGTGACGTACAGTACCATATTGTCCCGAATAATATAAGTGATACTTTTTTTTTTTTCAAAATTTTCTCCTTTAAAACTGCAACTTCATGTTATGCTTGCATCTAAATCCATTATAGGCTACTGCTCAAATGTTGGCCTATTTTGATATTGAATACAACATTTTAGTCGTTTTTTCGACAGCCATCCAATGGTGCTAATCCGAAGTCATTGGTTCAAGTAGTCTTTGAATTCTTTAAAGGATTGCCTCGATAAGTGGGCCATCAAAGATGTTATTAAAAATATTGGGCTTTGAATCCTGTATAGGGCGAATTTTTTAGTATACCAACTAATGGCTCAACCACATTCTAACAATGCCTTGCTAAGTCACCGTCTCATAATCACATGCATGCCCAAAAGTGTAGCTCCTCTTAATATTTGGGACAATACCGTAATGGTGTACCGACCAACATAATTGTGTTAGAACTTCCAGGTTTAATTCTTAACTAACATTGTAGTTTCTACTGTCTTGTGAACTAATTCTTTGTGTTTTTTTTTTTTTTCGTTTCAGCTCCTGCTTTGCAAAGTAGCTTCCAACCTTCTCCACCCCAACTACTATCAACTTTTGGTAATGTCATGTATCACAGTGCGGGATTTGCTTCACAAGTTTGTGCCAGTAAGTTATATTTGAATTTTATTTGTAACTGTTAGTCATGTTTAAAGGCTTTGAGTGATGCTGTAGAATGTAGATGCATGGCAAACTTTATGTTGGAGGTGAACCGATTTCTATAAGAAATCGTTAAGGAATGGGCGCCCAACACATCACATTGCATTGCTACTACCACGGGTTGTCTCCCCATGTTATTGCTAAGGCTGTTTGATAACAGCACTGGTTTGGGCCGACACTGTGGTAACAGCATCGGAGCAGATTATATTTGGAACATAGCTTACTTCCAATGTCTGTAGCATATTTCAAGATCAATCTTGTTTAATGTCCTATGTAAAAATTGTGGTGGTGGCATACACCTGATGCACCACTGCAAGGCTCTATGGACTGATCCACCCCCCCCCCCCCTCGTTAGTTTTGAGGTGTTTTTATGTCACTACATGTGTCTGTTTCTCACTATCTGCAAAATACTTACCTTCAGTAATTAATGCTAAAGTTGCTACTTTACGCTTTTCCATGCTCAAAAACAAATAACCTATTATATGTCATCTAAAAACATTTAGTAGATCTTTCTTCTGCCAGGCGTAACCTGGGCCTTCAATGCATAGTGGGTGCCGCCATCTTGTTTCTCACATAGCTTTTGAGCATGGATGTGGCTACGTCATGCTTTGTTCATTTGCATTTTCGTTTTCACGAAGCTAATATGTCTTCATCCGAAAGACACATCACATGCTTCGGGTGATTATACCAAATCTAAGTGTAAGAAGATGCCTGGTGAACACCATCCGATGTACTGAAAAAGCCAAAAAAGCCGGAAGTGCAATGTTTTATTGATAAGGTGCGACCTTTGTGTTCTTCATGATGAGGAATTTGTAAGATTATAGGAACTTGTCATAGGTCTGAATGTCGGAAAGACCAGCGAAAAGCCAAAGAACTTGCTGATTCCCTTATTTCGAAGTCACCTGTGGCAAAGTCGAGTTTTGATGAACGTTAAGAGAGGTTGAGGGCGGACTCAGAAACTCCGTTAGTTTTTTCAAATACTGATCCAGACCTGGAGAAACCGATTGAAGTGGAGGATAATGCTTTATCTTCTGGTTCGTTTTTAGGATTTACTCCACAAGCTAAATCGCCAGTCAGCCTGTCGCCTAAGTTAGATTATGTAGCAGAGGCAGCGAGTCAGGCGGCTGTGACTGTGGTTAATACCCGCATGGACACAGTGGAGGCATCCATTTCTTAGACGATCAAGGAAAATCTTTCGACGATAACTTGGTGTGAAAATGGGGGGATTTAAGACTGAATTTTTGAAGTATTGTGTCAGAAATCACTCGAGCGGACCTTATTCAGTGGTGTAGTCGTGCAGGAGCGGTGCTCCGCTGCTATTTTTAAGGCGGAGTGGTACTCTTATTCTCAACAAGAGCAGGCTCCTGTGGTATTTTTCTTGATTTACTTATTTCGGATTTGATGCAGTGTCGTTGTGTTTGCGAGCTGCCGTCACCAATTATCCTCTTACTCTTTAGCATTTGTTCTACTGTCTTGTTTACTATTATGTCAACATTTAATGTAGTATTTTGGCTGTACCCCAAGGAAAACACAGAGTTTTCAGTGTTAATATACAAGTTTGACAGAATGTAGCAAACCTGTTAAACAGGGAAACCAAAAATCAGTGACACTGAACCAAAGACCTTTCAGTTTATTTATTTCTGACTTTTAACTTGTTAAGCTGTCCGAGGCAAACGCATGTGTGGGGTGTTTGTGTGCTGCCCCCCCCCCCCCCCCCCCATTTCCTAACCATAGGGCCGCCACTATTTTGTTTACCATTACACCACTGTCCTTATTGAACATTCAAAGTCATCGGCCGTGTGTGATTCTCCTATGCCTTTATCGGACAATATTTCATGAAAAAGATTGCGTCGCGAAAGATAGTGTTGCAAAATCTAACAATAAGTCCAGTAAATCGGACAATAAATCCAGTAAGAGTTCTCCTAGTGTTAAGAAAGGTGCCCCAACTAAAATGATTTTAATGATCTCCAGCAAATCTCCACCCAGTAATTTTCATCACACCAAGACTTACATCCTTAACCCCATCGTCGAGTGCGTGGTGGTGAGTCTTGGCCGATAATCCGTCCCCATGACAGAAATACGAGTCCGGCGATAGGGAGACGGCCGTTGTGGAGAAAACTTCTGACAAAGAAGTAAGTAAATCAAAGTCTTCTTCCCATTTGATTTTAAAAAGTACCAGTAAGGGAAGTGCTAAAGGCCTAACTTCTGGAACACCGCATCATCCCAGCGGTGGAAAGCGGATATGTATTAAGGAGATCAATAAGGCTCCAACGAAAGATAAAGTTGAACTGTGATTGTCGTTAATGAAGGAGCTTTTATTGATAAAGAGTAGGAGGATAATGTGTGCGGCACATCCGATACGTCGGCCTGTGATGCTAAACGAATTAGTGTGCCTCCCACGGAAGTTTAAGGTGACAGTAGCCACTAGCCAGGGACGTTTTTACTGGGGGGGGGGGGTCACACACACAAACACCAAATGTTTGGCCAGTTAGCAAATCAGTGAGCAAAATTACATCATTTTTGGTCAGTCGGCAAATCAGTCGGAAAAATTACATAATTTTTTGGCTAGATGGAAAATTATGTCGGTAAATTTCTGCTTTGCACCCCTCCAACTTTTATCCTTCCTGACAGTAGCATATGCGTGTCGCGACAAGCAGTGCCGGGACGCTTCCAGTCACAACAAACATGATGGCCTGAGTAACAACAAGCACACGGACAAGCATCAGGAAAAGCCTGGTCGCGACAAGATGTGTGATGTTCCTCTATGTCCTCACTTTTCACTGTAAGTGAAAACAACCTGGTAACAACCTGAAGACTTCATTAGTAACCGTAAAACCTGAATGCTGTTCTCGTTTGAGCATTCATTCAGCGAGTAAGGTCATGTAGATCCGTAGTCACACAATGGAAAGTGGGTAGACTGGAACGAGGACGTTACATTCAACAACATCGACTTGGCTTACTCTAACTACATTCCCTTCTCAACTTCCCTCAATTTGCGACACATAAATTAATGAAGGTTAAAATTCAACCCGTCCAGGAAGGCGATTTCATGGCAAGGAGAAGAACAACAGCAGATGCTAACTACTCATTTTTAAAATGCTGACACTCGGAAACACTAGAGCAGCAAGAATGTAAAGTACGTTGATTGGCTACGTAACCACTGCTGATGTTCACTTCTAACGAATGTCGTCACGTAGTACTAATCTGTACGAAATGTACAGGTTGCAACCAAGCATACATCACATTCATTTGACAATGTTTAATAATTTTAAGGCAAATGTAATTGCTGTTAGTGCAAAACAACATTGACTAAAGATGAAGCAAAACTAATCAACTGAACTAAATTTGGTACTAGTAAAAGAACAAACATAATCTTGCAAATCTTCCCCCACCAGATCTGAAGTGCCCTCACTACAGGGACATTTTTTACGCAAAAGCTCAAGAGCCCTATATAGTCCTACCTATGTCTTACCCCTTGGCCGCAGGCTTGGACGATCTCTAGAAGCATCATCAACAACCTCCTCACTCACCAGCTGCTCCTGATAAACCAACTGCTCCTGACGGGAAACCACCAGGTCTAAAGAATTGTCCGCACAATACAGTTTCAATTCTTCTACAAGAAAAGTACCACTAAGCAACTTTCCTATAAGCAGATTAGCAAGCTTATATGTCAGTGAGGAACAAACCTCAACTACGTATGGCCCCTGCCACCGAGGCGTCACCTTCGACATGAAATATTCTGCCTTCTTAGACAATGTGGCACTCGCAACATCTGATAACCCCCAGTAAACTGTTCATCATGGTGGTGAGCATCATAGTGTTTTGTGTTCTTCACTGACTGCTGACGATGGGACCTGCGCCCAGGAAAGGCATCCTTTACGTTGCGGGTCACAACGACCGCCCAGCTTTCGGTAATCTCACCCCCTGGAAGGTTTCGATCAGCAGAAAAGTCCAGATCACCCGGGTTACCGTACTGCCTATCGAAGTTCAGGAATGCTGGGGAATAACCAGTGGCATCAGACGGAGCCAAACTTGACCTCATTTCCATTGCCAAATGAGATAAATTCAAATCCCAATCCCAGTGGAGGTAGTAATCAAGGCACGGGTGGTCTTAATCACCCACTCTGCCAAGTTCGGGTGAGGTTCATAAAACGAAATGAACATAGGTTGCTGCCCAAACAGGTTGCAAATAATCCGGAACACATTCGCAACAAGCCTACGGCCATTGTATGGGACGATGGATTTCGCAACCCCGAACCTGGGAAAAATTAACGTTATCCACCAGACACCTAACTACAGTTTGAGCGGTAGCCTGACACACGCATGACACACCCTCACATAATGAGACATCCCGTGACATTCCCTTCCAAGAATAGTGTGCTGCACTTTGGCTGAGGTACCTAGATGATCACCCACAAGAGTGTCATAGTAACAGGTGATGATGCGCCTATGGAGCTCAAATGCAACCAAAATGGTCCTTTCACCCCCTTGACCTGGTGAACTTGACCAAGAATACCATCATGGACCTTGAAGCTCTTCAATAGGCGAATAACTCTCCTGGCTAACTTCCCGCTGTGGGGTGCTCCTTCCAGTTCAAGGCACTAACTCACTGCAGCCAGCAAAGTATCTCCTTTCTGGGCTGCACAAAGCTGGTCCATGTCAGGTGCCACAACCCCTCTGACATTGGAATTAATGATCTCTTGAGGATCTTCAATTGACGAACAGGATAGCGCATCAGCCACATTGTTAAAGCGGATTCCCATACTCGCGCTTACACTTATGTCTACGCTTACATGGAAACCATGCCCTCCAGGCTTCTCGCGACGTGACGCTGACTGAGATGCTAATACGTAAACGTTCAGGTTTCGCAGAATGCAAATTATTAATGAGCCGTGCGCTCAGCCCCGCGTTGGCCAATCACAAAGAGAGATGCACGTGACGCTTTACCATCATGGCGCCTGGTCTTCGCTCGGAGATATGTGCAGATCACAGTAAATAATGTGTGTGTTCTTAAATTCAGGACACATTATCGAGTCATAAATACGCTGACGTGCTGCAAAATTATAACATTAGGCGATAACGTGGGTTTAAAACTACGTGGACAAGAGTTAAACTTTAAGTTTTAGACATTTTAGCTGGTGATTGCCGGCCGATCGCTTGCCAACGGCCTTGCTCGATCGCTGGATACGTATTTGTTTACTCGGTTCGGCCGCTAATTTGTCTCTCATTCCTCGCTTGTTTATTTCTTAGAAGACAGTTGCTTGCCAGCTCTTTGTTTAAATGCACAGTAGCCTTTTTTGATTACAATAATCAAAATGCTCGATTTTAGTTATTGTTTGGGCTCGTTTGTTGCTGGACCATGTGCTACGCTATTGGCTGACATTGTCCGGTCTACGCAAGGATCAACGCTGAAGTGGGAGTGACTGCCTACGCACAGTACGTAAACATAAACATAAGCATAAACGGCCTATAGCCTTACCTGGCTGGAACTGGATTGTAAACTTGTATGGTTAAAGACACAAAAGCCAATGAGTCAGCCAACCGGTCAATGACCGGCTATTCCAAATATGACCTGAACTTTTCGACCACCCACAGCATCGTGAGACACCCGCTTTCCGCCGTCGAGTACCTTTGTTCTGCCTTAGACAGCATCCTACTAGCAAACTGGATGGTACGAGGACCTTCCGGAGACTCATGGAAGAAGATTAGAGCATTTGAGTGGCCTGAACCCCTAGCAATCCAGCATGAAGTATCCCAAGGTTCAGTGCTTATGAATCTATAAGGCCCGTCGAACCCTTCAATCCAGCATCTCATCAGCAGACAACTGGGCGACCGCCTTACGAAACAGTAGCATTGTGAGAAGCAGTGAATGCTACCTCGTAAATACGGGAGGCTACGAGTCGCGTCGTAGTCGTCTGCTATATCCATAATGTTCGATGCACTTCGGACAATGTAAATCTTGTAAGATAGCTGCTTCTGGTCTGATGAAGACAGGAAGACTTATTTTTTCAATCTTTAGTCATTGCTGCCTGTCGAAAATTCGCAAGCCAGTAGGATTAGTTCGTTTTTTAATTTGAGCGTGATTTCATGTCTTGGGACTCTTGGAACTACAGCGCACCGAGACCAATTTCACTTGCATCACAAAAGACTTAGAAATCAGGTGCAGCCATCGCCGGGGCTGACACCACCTTTACCTTAAGTCATCAAATGCCTCCTGGCACTCTGGAGTCCATTTAACAACAGCAGAGTCTTGAAGTAAATTATTCAATGGCGTTGCTAGCCGAGAATGGGCAGATGAACCTACGATACCACGAGCTAAAGCCAAGAAACTGCCGGACCTCCTTTACTCTCCTAGGAATCGGAAATTCAGAAACTGACTGAACCTTTTCTGGATCGGGTGAGATGCCCTCTGACGAGACAATGCATCCCACTACCCTAGTTTAGTTTAGGCAGACCTGAAGCTTCTCAGAATTAACTGTCAGACCTGCAGACTCTAAACGCTCCAACATCTTAGCGATGGTTTTTAAGTCGGTGTCGAAATCGTGTGTGGCGATCGCAATATCCAGGTATGCAACGGCGCCTTCGCGCTGGAGAGCCGTCATTAAGTGATTCCTCAGACACTGAAACGTAGTTGGGGCATTATTCAAGCCTAACATGAGAACAGTCAGCTGATAGAAATCCCTAGGTGTTATGAACGTAGCTATCCCTTGTGAAATCCTAAAATATCGAGCAATTCCTCAATTCTTGGAAGGGGTTACCGGTCACGCTTAGTCACGGCATTCAGACCTTGATAATTGACATATAAGAAGGCGGGTGCGGTCCAAGGACCATAAGACTGCACTATCTGTCCTTTCTTCAACATGCCATCAAGTATCTCATCCATGACGTCACGTTCTCTGGGGTTGGTTATACCCCAGACGCAATAGGCGGCGAGTCACCGGTGTCAGTGTGCTGACACACCACATGATTTCTACCAGGATTGGAATCCAGAACCCTAGAATGGGTGTCAAACTCTGGCAACAGTTGTTCTTTCTGCTCCATGGAACCATTCGCCTAATCAATCTTATCAACCCAAGGGCAACTGAGATCCGTCAACAAATTCACGACGAAGCAGCCTGAACAGGATCTTTGACAAAACATCCTAGCAACGTTTATCCAAATACCAGAATCAATGTTTCAGACTAACCATTACACCATGAATACCCATCAAGTCAGCTCCTAACAAGTATGGATGTTCTAAAGCTGCAGCAATCACTACTGAATGCACACATTTGTTACCAGTGAGTTTTACTTTCACTAAGGCCCAGCCTAACATAGCAAAATGCTCACCTGAAGCAGTTCAAGTGAATCCCCAAGAGGTCCGATTGGAGTATAACATTTGTTAAAATGCTCCACAAATTCTAGTCTTACTACCCAAACACCTTTAGTGGAAATAGCTGCAGGCAAAGGACCAGGCATTGTCCCGTCGTAACCATCCTGATGACTTACAATGGTATCAACAGGCAGAGAATTTACTAATTTTGATTGGTCCCCACCACTCTGCCCTGGGAGACCCCTAAATCGTTTTCCTGTTTCTGGCCACCACTGGCACCACCAGAAACATGTCCATGATTCCCAACCTCACTCACACAACGCGAGCAGATTCAAGCAACTTGTCCAGCTTCACCACAAGGCCCCATCCTGTCTGCTGTAACTATTAGAGGTAGTTAAAAGACTAGCATAGCTCTGCGTAGATCCAAACGTCTGCTGACTAGACTTCCAACCATTGTTGGAAGCCTTAGATAAATCCCCTGAGCAGCCTCACGTCGGATGTATTCATCTTATCAATGATCAAACATGGCTAAGTTTCCTCCTTCCTCACCTTCCCATACCACTCTCTGGGTCCGCCACCATGGCTACGCAACCTGCCACCGGAGGAGCTTCTTGAAGCAGAGGTAATCAAACTACTCGGCAATGGTAAAATTCGGCTCTCCCACAGGACAGGTTATTCCGAAGAAGAATGGTGGCACTCGCTTGCTCGCCAGTCTACGCGCACTTGACACTTTCCTCCATAAGACTCGTTTCCAGATGGAAAACCTAATGTCGGTCTAAGAGCCCCTTTGGCAAGGAGAATTCACACTGTCTGTGTATTTAGAAGTTGCCCGTCTCTACATCACACTTCACCTGTCAGTCTTCCATCACTTAATCACTTAGTCTCGTGGATCTGTGAATTGTTTAATGCCTACGATATTGCTCCAAATCACTTAGATCTCCCTCCTTCTGTGATAGCACACGAGTTAAGAACTTTGACATCATCTTAGGCCCTTTGTCTCAGGGGTGCCGCTAGACGAAATAGTCTCGGCTTGTTCATAGCGCAATAAGAACACTTTCGTTGGCCACTGTCTGAGAGATGTTAGTGGAGTTGTTGGAGGTTCCAATATGAAACAGCTCATTATGGCTGTCAGTAGTGTGGGCAAGAACTGAGTGGCCCAGCTGCCTGCAGAAGAAAGAAAGAAGCCTTGCGTCAGGCGGGTGGCAGGTGAAATAGTCTCGGCTTGTTCATAGCGCAATAAGAACATCTTCGTCGGCCACTGTCTGAGAGATGTCAGTGGAGTTGTTGGAGGTTCCAATATGAAACAGCTCATTATGGCTGTCAGTAGTGTGGGCAAGAACTGAGTGGCCAGCTGTCTGCAGAAGAAAGAAAGAAGCCTTGTGTCAGGCGGGTTCCGTAGTAATATGGATTGTTTGATATTGCTGATATTTGTGCATTTCAGCTCCGGATTTTGCTCGACCCACTTCCTTTTGTACAGAGTCAGCCAATAACTAAATGGAATTATTTTCAGATGGAAGTGAAAACAGAATCTTAAAGATAAAATTAGTTTTTACTTATCCTAAAATACTTGCCTTTAGTGTTAACCCTGCCACCATCCTCGCTCTTGCCGATCCAGTTTATGTGCCAAACGATTGTGGGGGACAGATGGCAGGGCTTGCTGGATACGAGTAGGGATGCTACCTGTGTGAAGCTAATAAAGCTTTGAGAGTAGAGTATTAAATAAACGATTTAAGCCAGTAACTGAAGGTAAGTGTTTTAGGATAAGTAACGACTAATTTTTATCTGTACAATTTCGTTTTTCTGTTTGTCCGTTGGATTTCAGGAAGCGTTTTTTTAATTTCTACTTTTTCGTAACCACTGGTGTGATTACAGTGTAAGTTTCCTGTGCTTTGCTGGGAAGTGTGGTGTGTTTATTCATTGTGGGCCTGTTTATAGGACGTCAATGTTCATACGTGACTGATTCTATGCCTTCTACGTCCAAATTTTTTTTGTTAGCACCCTCCAAAACCGTAAAGGGTCAGATGATGACTAATGGAAGTGGTAGTTTTGAAGGTCCCTTTACGGTTCTGGAGGGTGCTAACAAAAAAGTTTGGACTTTAAAAATTTTGCTGTTGCGTTTTTTATGGGCCACCCTGTACAATTAGTTCATTGCCTTGTATGATCCATTTATCATGCTCTTTCATTCGGCTGTGAAGTTTTTCTTCTGGTCTCTCCCACAAATACTGCATCACACTGCTTCCATGGGCTACAGTAAACCATTCATCTTTAGTTTTTAGTGCCAGTCGTGCCACTGGTCCACTACCCTCTCCATTGATGTTGACTGGTGTCTTTTCCATATCTGAATACTACTCAAGTGCTCCCTCCAACCGCATTTCTGATTTTACAATTAACCCTTCTCATGTATGGGATCGCAAGCACGTGCAGACTTGGTCCACTTATCATACGTTTGCTAAATGCCTACGTCATGAGTACGTCATTAGCTCTAGACGACCATAGGAAACATCCCTTGGCTTATTAGTACACAAGAGAGCTACCAACTAGGCTGTAAAAAAAAATGGCCCCTGCCACCTCTAGGTGATAGACTGCCGTATTCATTCAGATCACTACAAAAAAAAATTTACTCTTAGGGTTTTATTCGTAATCGAAGTGATAAATAGAATTTTATGGATTGTTTTAATTATTTTTATCTGCCTGCAGCTTTGTGGTTTTAATTAAATTCACCAGCTGATTAAATCTGTGATCGGATTGTTTTTATGGGTGGGATGCTGGCCATCTTGTTTCTGATGACGAGCTAGCACGGCTTTTGTTGCTGCATGGCTGCATCTATACTGCAAGAAACAAGGATGAGAGACACGTCCGATACATACAGTACTGTAAATTGCAGCTAAATTGTAGGAAAAGGTTATTCGGAGAATTGATATATTTAACGCTCATTTTCACAAATAAGAGTATGTCTACTTCTTGCAAATGTTCAATGGCCAGCTGCCATCTTCCTCAGGCATTACGACAAAAGTTTTGTTGATTGCAGGGGTCGTAGAGTTCCTATTTTTTCCTTATTTCCTACTTTTTTGTATTTGTTCCTTATTTTCCTACTTTTTTTCCTGCTTTGAGATGTACAGTTCCCTACTTTTTTTCAGCTACGCTCATTTTGAAAATTTAAGTGTAAATTAGTGAAATAACGTATAAAATTTGAGTTCAATAAATCAATAAATAAGGCACGAACTTCGTTGACGTACTCGACGGTCCCTGGGTTGTTTACAATGCAACGAGGCGTTCTGCGCGTGCGCAGTGAAAATCATCACTTCCGGTTCCGCATCGTATTGGGCTTGTTGAGCCACCTGTTAGTGATGATACACCGATGGAATGGTTTTATCGCACATTTAGTTATGTCCAGTTTGTAAAACGTCAACTACGAGAAAATATTAGGAAGGTTAATGAATAATGAGCTAGAATTGTGTTTAGCAGTATTTCATTGGTCTAAGTATAACCGTAAAAAATATGTACCACTGCAGATACGTTATATTTGGCACAGAGAGATCTGGCACGTTGTTGGCCGTGGCTGCCGCCATTTTCCCTTTATCATCGCGGGTCAAAATTTGATATGTTGATGTCGGGTCCTACGACAAAAATTTAATTTGTATTTTCGGGAAATCTTGAACGATTTTAAGATTCCAATAAGACCATTTTAACCAGCCCAGGACGAACTTTCATGGGTTAGGCCCTATATTTCAAGACTATCTCAAAACGACTTTGAAGTTAGGGTGTTTTTTTTAAGACTTTTTACGACCCCCCCCCCCCCCCCCCTTCCCCAAACCCCGTCCTTACGGCCATGCTGATACTGTGAAAACATTTAACAGAGGTTCAGTCTTGCTGAGGAGAATGCTTGTATTTCACGTCTTGGTGGAAATTATTACATATTACAATATTGCCCGCAATTTGGGTATTTCTTTCAGTGAGAATAAATGAAAAATGTTTTAAAGTGTCCAGAAAAAAGTGTAGCCTACTAAAAAATTCTAGAATTCTAAATACAACCTTGTCAGACTCCCCCCACCCCCTTCTCAACTAATTACTAAGCCATTGCATTTTACAAAGTT